>APFE031082716.1:0-17100 GCA_000404065.3 Pinus taeda | reverse complement strand
GTTCCATGTATATTCATTGTTTTTCTTTGTTCCTTTTAATTTGTTGCCCCCATGCAGCATGATACAAGCTCATAACTTTTCCAAAAAGTGTGGATTAAACAATGTGAAGCAAAAAATTGAAAACTATTTGCTTGAAGCAAGGAAGGTACAAAAATGCACATGTAGAGATATTTTTTTGTTTTAATCTTTTTTTTCATGTATCAGACATTTTGTTTGAGTAACTTAATGCTATTTGTTTTAATTGCATGAATTGCAAGTGTGGTTTGCAGAAAATGGGGGTGATATCCTTCCACATTGCATCTAAAAGTTGTAAATGAGATACACCTGTACCTGAAGACCTGTTGTACAAAGTAAAATTGATCTACATTGCACCTATTAAAAAAAATTCACCCTTTGCATGCCATGTCCACTCTGTATTCAAGTCTAAACCTAGTCCAACCATGTACAACACTAAGAGCAAATCAGTCATATATATAAAGGTTGTAGATGGTGTAGTAAGGCTAGCAGCTTTAGAGTTTTTTGTGAATCTTTTGGTTTAATGGAAAGAAGTAGAATGCTAATACTGTTACTTGTCAACTTTGCATCAACATGCTAATAAATGGTCAAGTGCTTTTTCATTTTATTTGTTTGAATGACCTTTTATAAAAAAAGACATGAAAAGTTATTTGGAGATTTTAGCGATATTTGATTATCTAATAATGATTTGTGCATTTGGAGAACTTGTGATTGACACGCATATTAATGAATTAAATTGCAAGTTAGTTCAAATTTTTAATGCATGTAAACTGCCTTTATACATAATAAATTATAAGCATAACCAAAACAACTAACTGATTATGACTCCTTGGAACATTTCAAGCATAAAAGCATCATCTTAAAACTTAATATATATCTCATGGAATTTTATTTTCCTTCTTTGTGTTCTAGTGTATGAGCATTGTACTTACCTAATTGTTTTATAGGAAATCTTGTTGGAGTAGACATGAAGATTTCTTGTAACTTGGAGGAACAAGTAAGTTGTTTTTTATTGTTGTTGTGATTTGGTATCAATTCATTATTATGCATTATAATTTGACTGAATTTTACAATTTCATGTTATCATGAACTTATTTGTGTTCATTATGATGTCCAATGCGATAATCCATTATCCTAGGTTACATACTTATCAAAGAAAGGTAGCTTTAGCAAGCAATATGATAGTTTATAGTTTATAGACATAGATCTTAATAATATTAGGGATGTTAGACTACTCTTTTGGAGTAGTTTTACTTTTACTTGTCTTTAGCCACAATCTCCTGACGAGCATGCATTCTCTACAATGGGGCCTTTATGTAGTACAACAAGGTATTTAATGATAATTTTTCTTAGTTAAATTTCATTATAATTACATAACTTGGTTTACAAGCTCGAATTTCTAACAACTAGCGAACCAATTTTTCTGCCTTAGTCAAAGGACACTGATTCATCTCATTCTTACTATGAACCACATATATCTTGATTATGAATTCATATACTTTTTTTATATTGTCTTTTTAAATGTCTGAGTTCTTGCATTTTACAAGGGTTTCTAAGCATCAAAGTATAATTGGGTAATGCCAATATAAGTCTATTAGGCTAGCTGCCAACCTATGTATATATCATTTTCTTGGAGATTAGAAGTATTATCAAACTTTGATAGATGGTTTAGAAAAAAAAATCTCTTTAAGGAGAGGAGAGTTTGAATCTCTCCATTTCCTATTAGATTAAGACTCTTTTGATTAACACTGTTGGGATTTGAAAAAGAGGCTACCTCATCGCTCTTTAATGGCCAATTGTGGTCCTAAAAGTGTTTAGGGTTCAAATTTCTAACTTTTAAAGTGTTGCAAATAGAGGTTCCATGTATATTCACTTTTTTTCTTTGTTCCTTTTAATTTGTTGCCCCCATGCAGCATGGTACAAGCTCATAACTTCTCCAAAAAGTGTGGTTTGAACAATGTGAAGCAAAAAAATGAAAATTATTTGTTTGAAGCAAGGAAGGTACAAAAATGCACATGGATAGTTATGTTTTTGTTTTTATTTTATTTTTCATGTATAAAACATTATGTTTAGGTAACTTAATCCTATTTGTTTTTATTGCTTGAATTGCAGGCATGGTTTGCAGAAAATGTGGGTGATAACCTTCTACATTACATCTAGAAAGTGTAGGAATTTACATGGTAAGTTCCTCAGATAGAACACCAAAGGACACCACTCACAAACAAATCACAGATTAATACACTAGTATTCTTGACGTGGTTAAAACCCTCAAAGAGCGAAACAATCCACAGCTTGAGCCAACACGGCCACTTCATGTAATTTATTAATAAAAGAATGAAAATTTACATAAGCTTCTCTGATGAATGGTCACCCTACAAATGACCCTCCATGCTATTTAAATAGAGATCATGGACCAATCAGGTGTTAAGCCATGGATCAAGTCCCGGTAATACCGAGGAGAGAATAAATCATTAGATCACTTCATGTCTAGAACATATCGTGACAGTCAGATTGTAAGTTACAAAAGTACATAGTAAAGAAACACACTTTACCTAACTCTACACTAGACCAAGTTATACTTAACTATTTCCTATGTGTTGGAATATCCTAACATCCCCCCTTAAGAACAACTTGGGATAGGATTGAAGGATGTACAAATATGACACAATAGGAGAAGTAAGGAGGCATTAGAGCCTATCCCCCCTTAGTGACAACTTCCTGAACTCCAACCATAAATCAAAGTTTAGTAAACTTCACCTCTATGAGAGCCTTTGTAAAGATGTCTGCAACTTGATCATCAGTTGAACAATATTGCACTTCAAGAACATAGTCACGAATGAGCTATCTGATGAAGTGCATGTGTATTTCAATGTGTTTGTTGCAATGATGTTAGCCTGGATCTTTGCATATTTGAATGGCACTTTGATTATCAAACCAAAGTGTAGTCGGATGTTGTTGTTGAAAGCCAAACTCTGACAGTATCTGATGTGGCTTCCTTATTAGCTTCTATGGCTCCACGATACTCTGCTTCTACTGAAGAAAGAGAAATGGCACTTTTTTTCTTGTAAGCCCATGTAATAGGTCCAAAACCAAGAGTGAAGAAATAACCTGCAGTAGACTTCCAATCATCAGGGTCACCAGCCCAATCAGAATCAGTGAAACCAACAAATAGAGGAGATGCTTCTACACTGTAATGAATCCCAAACTGAATTGTGCCTCAAACATAACGAAGTATTCTTTTAGTTGTTTTCCAATGACTTTCATGTGGGTTTTGCATAAACCGAGCAATAAGGCCAATAGCAAAGGAAACGTCGAGACAAATATGGGTTAGATACAAACATTTTCCTACAAGTTGATGGTATAAGGTAGCATCAATTTCAAGGGAAGTACAAGTGACTGAAAGTTTGAATCTAGATTGAAAGGGAGAAGGGGTTGGCTTAAAATCTTCCATGTGAAAGTGGTGTAGAAGATCACAGGCATACTTGGACTGGGAAAGGGAAATACCTTCCTTGGATTACAAGACTTGAAGACTAAGAAAACAATGCAAGTGTCCTAAGTCTGTCATTTCAAACTTCTTTTTAAGGTTGTACTTCACATGTTTTATAAGGTTGGGATCACTACCAGTAAGGATAGGATCATCAACATAAAGAACAAGAATGATAATAGATTTGCCCACTTTCTTGGTGTAGACAGTATTGTCATAATGACACCTAGAAAAGCCAATATCTAAAAGAAAGCTATCGATTTTAGCATACCAAGCCCGAGGTGCTTGCTTGAGACCATAAAGGGATTTCTTAAGCTGATATACAAGGCTGGAGTCTATTTGTATAAATCCAGTAGGTTTTTCCATATAGATTTCTTCATGCAAGTCCCCATGCAAGAAGGCAGATTTAACATCCATCTGATGGACTTCCCATTTGAAAGAGGTGGCAAGGGAAAGAACAAGGCGGATAGAGTTCATTTTGGAAACAAGGGAGAAGGTTTCAGTATATATAATGCCTTCAACTTGTGAAAAACTCTTAGCAACAAGACGAGCTTTATGTTTATTAACTTTTTCATCTGGTCCATACATGGTTCTGTAAACCCATTTGCATCTAACTAGTTTTCATCCCTTTGGAAGAGGAAAAAGATCCCATGTATCATTTGCCAATAATGAACAATATTCTTCATTCATAGCTGCGTCCCAATCTAGATGGCCTGAAGCTTCTGCAAAGGTGTCAAGATCATAATTCATTGAAGCTTGAGCCAGTAAATAAGAGGCTCTATCGAACTGAGAACGTGTATGTTGTTGATTTGTAGGATCACCAGCAAGAGCACCTGCTGCATCCCGAGTAGCAAGAACCCATTTTAGAAGCTAAGGAGCTGAAGGAGGATCCTGAGAAGGTGGGTGAGGATTGTCATCCTCGTCGTCATCATCTGAATAAGAAATACTTTCAGAAGTAGAAGGGATAGAGAGAGGTGGCTCATCCGTCGAACTAGGCTTGTAGGTCGATATATTTTCGGAAAACTTTACATCTCTTCTAATGATAACATTTTTGGACTTAAGTGGAATAAGTCTATATCCTTTGACATCTTCAAAATATCCAACAAAAATACATTTTTCACTCTTAGGATCTAAAGCTTTATGTTTCTCATCTGGAATATGGGCCCATGCTTCACTTCCAAAAACATGAAAGTGACTTACATCTTGTTTAATTGAGCTCCATGCTTCTTCTAGAGTGATATTCTTTAAAACCTTATTAGGAGTACGATTTACTACATAATTTGCACAGTTAATTGCTTCTGCCCAAAAATTAAGACTAAGTCCTTTAGATTAAAGCATACAATTATCCATTTCCTTTAAGGTGTGATTCTTCCTTTCAGCTACACCATTTTGTTGTGGAGTATATGGAACAGTATGTTGTATTTGAATTCCATTCTCAGTGCAAAAGTTAATGAACTTGTTGTTAACATATTCTCCGCAATTATCAGATCTTAGCTTAAGAATTTGATGTCCAGATTGTTTTTCAACAAAGGCCTTAAAGGCCAAGAACATGTTGAATACTTCATTCTTGAGTTTTAAGAAGTATACCCAAGTGTGTCTGGAGAAATCATCAATGAAAGTTAAGAAATACTTGTAGCCAGAGAATGAAACAACTAGAAGTGGACCACATAAATCACTATGCACAAGCTATAAAGGGGCCAAGGCATGCCAAGCGGCACATTTTTCAAAACTAACCCAATGATTTTTTCCGAGTACACATCTGGAACAAACACCATCTTTGCAAGATACCATTGGAAGACTTGTCACCATGTTTTCTTTACATAGATTCTGAAGGTAGCGATAATTTAAGTGACCAAATCGCTCATGCCAAAGTTTGCTCACTTCATCATTATGAACAACAAATACTGAGGGAAGATTTGATGACCCAAAGTTGTTAAAATTATACAACCTTGTAGAATCATCAACAATGCCAATAGTTAAAATCTGTCTAGGATCTCTTGGGTCCTTAATTACAACATCGTGAGGTAAAAATTCAATGATTTTACCTTCACCTGAATGAGTTATCTGAAATATAGATAGAAGGTTGCAGGATAAGGTTGGAATACATAATACATCATTAAATTGACCATTGTCTAGATGAACAGTTCCAGTCCCTACAACACTAAGAGATCTATCATCACCAACATATATATTTTTGGTGTTACAATCATTTAAAGAAGAAAACATGGCTTTGTTTTTGGCCATGTGATAAGAAGCTCCAGAATCAATGAGCCAATCATGAGAATGAGAAGAAGAAGATACATTTAGTGCATAACCAGACCAAGATGCTTGACAACCACATGTAGAAAGTGCTATTCCTGAATATGAAGTTGAAGTTGAAGAGTGCTCCAAATGGATGTTATGCTTCTTCATTGTTGCTTCCAAGGATTCCATCTTCTTAAAGCATTTGGATTCTATGTGGCCATCTCGATTACAAAAGTGGCAATGTCAATCATTCTTCTTCCCTTTGTTTTTATTTGCCTTATCATTTGTTGAAATGATTTTTCATTTTGAGACTACAATTGTTTAGGACCCTTGTTTGGTTTAGGACCATTCATTTTAGGATAATGCTTCTTAGGATTCTTTGAATTTGGTTGTTGCTAGGTGACTAAGGCTTTCTTCGAAGAGTTTCCAAGATTAAGAAGACCAAGATATAAGAGATTTTCTTGTTCTCTTATTAAAGAATCACAAAAGGCATCAAAAGAGGGGGACTTGTAGTTTTGTCCTTGAGAAATAAAGGCTTCTCTACTAGAATGGAAGGTGGAAACAAACACAAAGTAGGTTGTTGCCAACTTACTAAGAATGGAAGAAAACTTATTAGGGTCCAATGTAAGCAACTCATTTTCGAGTTGATGGGCTCTAATTTCATTTCTAATTCCAAAAACTTTAGTGAGTTGTTTCATAACTTCATTAGGAATATCAAGTTCTACGATATGGAATCTAAGTTCTGGATAAATAGACTTCTCTATCAACCCACGTGCTTGATCTTGTCTATTTTCCCATTTGGTTGCCTTATCTTCATCTTTAGGTTTGGTTTCTTGGCCTGAGGCTATTCTGTAAAGACCTTTACTTCTAAGTAAATCCAGAATGTAGGACCACCATTGGAAGTAGTTGGTGTTTTCAATAATAACTTGGCATGGACTCTCCATTTTAATATAAACTGAAGTTGTAGATGTTGAAACTAAGTGTTCCAATGGAAAGATCTGAAAAAAATATGTTGATTAAAAAAACGGCTTCCGATGAAGAAGTTATGACTTTTTGAAGATGTCGACAAAGTGCGTGAATGTGCGGAAGTAAATGAAAATTTTTATTTAAAAAAAAAAATCTCCCCCCTTTCCAAACTTATATATCTATATTATCTCTTACTTATAATTATATATATATATATGTGACCCACTTTTATAAATAAGTGAAAGTCACTTTTACAATGGTACTTTATGAGCTACCCACTAAATTATAACTCAAATAAAAGATAAAGACACTTTAGAATTATAAGTGACTCACTTTTTATAATGGGTGAGAACACTTTTACATAAAGCAATGTTAAAACATAAGTTACATGTGCTTTTGAAAAAGTAACTCAACAAAAAGAAAGACTTGAACTGAAGACTTCTATTCTCATGAAGTAACTTTGAACCAAGTGAGCTAGTTTAAAAGGTTAGTAATTTTTGGAAAAGAGGAAGGTATTTTTTTATTTTTTATTTAGTCACTGAAGCTTTGGGGTGCGTGCTTACTTGAAAAACTATTTTTGCCTACAAAACAAAAAACCAAACAAACCAACACGGAGATACAAAAAAAAACAAACCTTATGACTTGAAGTTAGCTTTTTCCAGAAACTAAATATTTTCCCTAACGTTTCTGATTTTTTGAGATCACATTAAGGCCCGGCGGAAAAGAGCATACACATGAGAAAAATCCTTCCTTTCTATTTCTGATTTGCCAAAATCACACAGAGTCACAGGGAAAAGAACATACGCAGAAATGAAAGGTATAGATCTGGTAATAAAAAAACAGAGAGCTAAATAAACCGAAATAAACAGTGAGGAAATAACTAGAACTCCAAATAAAGATTGTATACCTCCAGATCTTAAAAATGACGTAGCTAGTGCTACCGGAAACCTTTTCATGTGAAACGAAAGGGGTTCCTCACTGGAACAGATGCTCCTAACACAATAAAGCAATCCTCTCAGCCTGAAAGTAGTCAAAAATAGTAGATCTAGGAAACCACAGTTACATGCACTTCTACCAGCTTCGGATTTGGATTACCAACGAATGCGGCCCTCAAATAGCTCTTATACCATGTAGGAATTTATAGGGTAAGTTCCTTAGATAGAACACCAGAGGACACCACTCACAAACAGATCACAAATCAATACACGAGTATTCTTAATGTGGTTAAAACCCTCAAACAGGGAAACAGTCCACGGCCTAAGCCAACGCGGCCACTTCAGGAAATTTATTAATAAAATAATGAAAAATTACACAAGCTTCTCTCATGAACAGTCACCATACGAATGACCCTCCATGCTCTTTAAATAGAGATCATGGACCAATCGGATGTTAAGCCACAGATCAAGTGTCGGGAATACCAATGAGAGAATGAACTATCAAATCACTTCATGTCTTGAACATATCGTGACCATCAGATTGTAAGTTACAAAAGTACATAGTAAAGAAACACACTTTACCTAACTCTACACTAGACCACGTTATACTTAACTATTTTCTATGTGTCAGAATATCCTAACAGAAAGTTGTAAATGAGGTACACCTATACCTAAAGACCTGTTGTATAAAGGAAAATTGATCTACATTGCACCTATTAAAAAAATTTCACCCTTGCTATGCCATTTCCACTTTGTATTCAAGTTTTAACCTAGTCCACTCGTGCACAACATTGGCAGCAACTCGGTCTTATATATAAAGGTTGTAGATGGTGCAGTCATTACGAGAATAGTAGCTTTAGAGTTTTTTTGTGAATCCATTGGTTCAATGGAAAGAAGCAAAATGCTACTAGTGTTACTTGTCAACTTTTTACCTACATGTTAATTAATGGTCAAGCCCCCTTGCATTTGATTTGTTTGAATGACCTTTTATAACAAAGACTTCAAAATTTCTTTTGAAATTTGAGTGGGATTCATCGAATTATGATTTTTTCATTTGATAAAGGGTCTTTTCTAATGAAGTGAGGGGTATCACATTTGTTTGAATTAACATAGTTCTCTAAAAACACCCCTTCAATACTTGTTGTCTGCCCTTTTTATTAATTCTCCCAACTAGCTTTGATCGAGCAAAAACACCATCAAATTAAGACCCTTTTGATTAACATTGTTAGTATTTGAAAGAGAGGTTACTTGGTAGGTCTTAGATGGCCAATGGTGGTCCTTTACACTTTGCCTGATAAAATTCATACTTCATTTCTATAATCCTTCTCATAATGATCAGGTATATCACTCCAAATTCATGTGGAAGACCATGCAGGAAGCCACTTGAGAAAGGGAACAAGAAACCAAAGGCTCCTTTCCAACATAAATGTACTCTTCAATGCCATCCAGATCCACACCCAACTTGCACAACAATGACCCTCTCTCATCCCTACCCATCCGGTAAACCAATGATGACAAGGAGATCCAACTATCATAATTCCACTGAATCATCATGTGAAAAGAAGTGTGAGACACCTCTCGAATGTCAATGCCATTAATGTGAAAATATCTACAATGAAGGTCCTTGTGATACTTGCAAGATTCTGACAAATAATGCCTCATGATTTTGTAGGAAAAATTAGGAGAAGATAATCTGTGGAGATGTGGAGATCCCAGGTTAATTAGATTGGAGGAATGGTGTGTTTCATTGTGAGAATGTGTGTATGAATATGCTTTCATGTCAAAATCACAAGTGTAGCCAGAGATGCCATCCTAGAGAGTGTGGAAAATGTGAAATGTTACCTGAGAAGATTAATTCTTTTCCCTGTGGTAAAACCCAATTGCAAAACCAGAGGAAGAGTTGCATTGATCTTGTGCCAAGATACTAAGAGATATGTGAAAAGGCTCTTCCTTGTGGAAAAAAAATTGTGTAAAAATACTTGTGTAAACATTTGTGAAGGATTTCCCATGTGGTTCTCATTTTATTTTTTGAAACAGACCTTGTGGTAAAATAAGGCAATGTGGAATCCATGCTTGTACACCTACCATTTACCTCCCTGTGACTCAATCTCATCATCATCTGTTAGAGTGTCATGTTTGAAAATTTGTGGAGCTCCAATGAGACATTGCAAACACACTTTCACATCTCCATGTCACCCATATACTTCATGCATCGATACAAGATGCAAATATCTAGTACAAATAACATGTTCTTGTGGTAGATTAACAACACAATTGCCATGTGATGTTGGAAGCAACAATATGAAAATTGATCCAGTTTTTGAAGCCTTTATACACAAATTGTTTGCTCCTCTTCAACCATTGCGTTCACATTCAAGCACAGTGCCTATTGGAGCCATAATGGGTCTCATATGTTAAGGAAAGGTTTAGATTCTTTATTTCATCTAAAACAAAATGCATTCGTTTGCATGTTTTTTGTGAAATTCCCAAGTAGAAAAGGAATGCATTGAAGATTCTTGCAAAAAGATATAACCTCTATGTATATTTTGTAGGAAGGGATCTAACATGTGTTTCGATTGTACAAGCTACAAAAAACTCAAAAGCCCCTCTACATCGTAGCATAAAATCCAAGGCTTCAATTCTTACATCAACGCAGGTGCATCCTCTACCTTTCAAATCATGTGTAGATATGCATCTAAGGCTTTTCATTTGCCTATTTTATTTACCATGTGATGCAAATGTGAATTCACTGATATTCAGGGTTGGAGGTGAGTGTGAGTTACTGTGGTTGATTGATAATAATGCATTACTTATATTTAAAGATCACACAAGAGTTGCAACAACTTTTAAGGTTGTGAATCATGCATTTGCATATCAAGGGGTTAATGAAGCACCTGCAACAAATGTAATACCCACTCGTAGTGTATGGAATACAACAAAACGATCAAATGGATGAACAAACTCATGCATGGACAAGAAATGAGCAAAAGTTAAGTGATGGTTGAAACAATTAGCAAATTTTTTTATTGGAGATTTAAGGATACTCTCAAATCATGTATATTTTAATTGTAATGCCATAAAAAACATGTTTGCATGGAAATTTTTATTATGAAATAGGTTTAAATTTGTTATTATTTAAGTAATTGATAAAATCATTGTTTTATTTTTTTTCCAACTTACAAGAAGGAAATCTAGAGAAAAATCACCCATTTGAAGAATAAATATGGAGGAATTGTACCAAAACAACCTCTGATTTCGAAGCTAGCAAATCATGATCTATTACTTTATCTATGAGGAATTCATGTTGACATAATCAAACAAGGTCTTTAACTTGAACATAGGTCTCATGATTTGTAAGGCTTAAGGAAGCAATAGAAAGATTTCATTGTAGCATAGTCCTTGCCTTTTGTTGATATTTTCCTGTCTTTCAAGAGTTGTCAAACAAGCATTAATTAGTGTTATATGGTATCGTCTTATGATGTTTCCTTTGTGACATTTGGTTCAATTTCTAGCATATATATTTATTTATTTCCAATTACTTTATCTCTCTATATAAAGGTGATGTATAATTAAAGTGAAATTGAAGTCTTCTATTTATAGCCCATATTAATTTTTTTGTTATTACTATTTTAAATTTGTTAATGTAAGTATTATTTTATTATTTTTAAATGTAACATTAAGTGACAACATCTCTCCCATAATAATAGGTTGTAAAGTGCACAGAACAAAGCTAAAATGAAAGAAAGGAAAATGTTTTAATGTCCACTAGGCTAAAGATAGCCTATGGGACATATTGCTTCTTCGTTTGGTTGATGTATTCAGCCCTTTTCCTATGAAGCCTCACAATAAATGCTCCCATCGTCTCGACAAATCCCTCGCTAAATAGATTATCCCAAGAGCTAGTTGCCAGAATATCTGCATAACTTTCCATGTTGTCTTTGAAGGCCTCGCATTCTAAAATGAAATGCTTTTCTGTTTCCACCTTTCCGGAAGAACAAAAAATACATACTCTTTCCTTCCCCACTTCTTTTGGCATTTTCTAGTGCCTTGTTTCACAACAGAGTTGATGAGAATTAGTCATTAACTGAGCAATAATAATTTTGGCTCTCCAAGAAATATGGGCCGCTAGATACGCTTTTTGTTGATGATTATGAGTGGGATTAAACACTTCAATATAATACTCTTTATTTTTCCCTAGCTCCTTATCCCAAGTACGCTTGTGGAACTTATCCATAGCAAAAGCTTTTATCTCTTTACTGTTTATGGGACACATGTTCAAGAAAATACTCCATTTACTAAACCATTTTTTATTTTGATGCATCCAAGTCTTTTTTCTTTTGCACAATATGTCATTAAAGACAGCCTTAGACCATCTGCCCTCTTCCATTTTCTCAATTTTTTAAATACCTTATGACTCGCACCACAACAACTGCTTCAATAGGAGCAACCCATATTTCACTTAACAATATAGCATAAGGAACTACACTTTTAATTTTGAATTTGTTTGTAATCAAACGCTTCTAAATTTTCTCAATTTGTTTCCACTGCATGTTAGATGTATTGTTGACCCATAGTTCACAACCATAGAGAATCATCGGAATCATTAGAATCCCAAAAAGAGTTTGAGTGGTTTTCTAGTCCCATATTTATGCCTCTCCACACCTATTTTGAAAAGCATAAAATTTTTCCAACCCCCCAAAGTCCTTTTCTTTCTATAGCCATCCCAGCTTAGATTTTTGTTGAAGTTAATTCTAAGGTATTTGTATCCACAACTTCTTCCAGAATGTTGCCTTCAAAGTTGAACTTATGTTGGTTGTGTTTTCTTTTTTTAGAGGAAACCACCACTTTCGTTTTGCTAATATTGATTTGCATCCCCACCCTTCTACAAAAATTCTCAAGGGATAGTAAGTGCTCTTGCCAACCAAGAGCAGATTTAGCAATTAGAATAAGGTCATTTGCATACAAAAGAAGCCTTATAACAAACTTGCCCAAATAGATACCATCACCCCCTTGTGAATTTAACCACTCCTCAAGCTTGTCAATATATAAACCAAAAAGGGTAGGAGACAATGGGTAACCTTGCTTGACCTCGATATCGCTTCTAAAACTTTCAAAAATGCATGTTGAAGTTCTAATTTTGACTTTCACCTCTTCATATAGCCTATTCAGAGATACTCTCAAATGTTTAGGAACCCCAAGTTCCTCCATTCTGTGCCAAAGTTTATCCCTAGAAACTATGTCAATCACTTTTGAAATCAACAAAGCAACAAAAAGACTTCTTCCTTTTTCTCCCAAACTTTTTTCAATGATGTGCATTAAAGTTATACAATGATCAATTGTGGAATATTTATGTCTAAAACTTGTTTTCCCTTTAGTATGTTTATCTCTTTCTCCTACCCACTTGCTGATTTTATTTTCTAGCATGCTTCCAAATAAGTTTGCAAACAAAGGGTTTATCATTATGGTCTTATAATTGGAGGGATTATTGACGTCACCACTCTTGAAAAGAGGTATTTCCAGACTAGTTGTCCAATCTATGGGGAACCCTTGTTGTATGATGTTGTGGAAAATTTTTGTAATGTGAGGTGCAAGAATTTTTTAGCCCAACTTTAGATACTCTCCTTGGAGTTCAGCTAAGTCTTTTGTTTTTCCAACACCCAACTTCTTGATACCCATCTCTACCTCTTGCAACCTTGAAGAGTTCAGTATCAATGTTGACCAAGGAGGGAGGGTCAACCTTGGGAACATGCTCATAGAGTTGTCTTGCATAGTCAAACCATTTAGAAGTTGTAATACTATTTTCAGTTTGAATCTTTCTCAGTTGGAGCTCCTTCCAAAATAATTTGGGATTATTTTTCCCAAGGAAGATTATGCTTCCTACAAAAATTAAGTAAATTGACATCATAGTTGAAATGTGTTTGTGTGAGGCAAATTTTACCAAAGTAAAAAAAATAATAGTATTTCAGATATATAAATTAAGTAAATTAATATGATAGTTAAAAATGGTCTTGTGTTCTTGAAGTAGAAAAATAATAAGTATTTTTTACATATAAATCACTAAATTGATATGATAGTTAAAATGCTTTAATATTGTAAATTATAAACATTTTTGTTTAAGGGAAAAGCACATGTTTAATGATAATAATATTTTAAATGGAAATTAATGCTTCAATCAATTGCATAAATAAATATTATAATTAAAAAGTGTTTGTGTGAAGTAAATTTTACTCAAAATAAAAATTAATAAATATTTAAGATCATTATTAGAAATATGAGTGCATAATTTAATTGAACCAAAACTATTCAAATTTATAAATTATAATTCACTATAAAAAGAAGGGAAAATTAATAAAGAATAATTTAAATGTAAAACAAAGTTACAATATTTAGATAATGTAAAATAGCTTAGATCCATTCAAATTTGGATTTATCAAATGTCCAGAAAATTAAATCTTTCTAGGGCCAAACCTCTTTTTGAGTGCAAGTCTATCAAAATACATAACTTAAAAAATGTTTACATCTTGAGAAATTTGATAGCTTTATACCCTTAAATAAAATTTAAAACTTAAACTAATTATAAAATATTGTATATAAAATTAAAAATAATATAAAAACATAATTCTTTAAACTTATTTTCCTGTATTTATTTTAAATTTATTATATTTTTCTATTCTTATTATTTATATTATTTTATTTTCTTTAGATTTTATTTATTAAAATTATATAAATTAAAGTTAAATTTCATTAATATAAAAATTATTTTTTAGAATTAAAATAAATAATAAATTTTAATTATAATATATATATATATAATATATATATATATATATATATAAAACTAAACCCAACCCATTTCTCATAAACACATACAAACAAAACATATTATTAAAAAGGCTTGATTCATTAGCCCAAAAAATAAAAACTCCCAATTTATTATTATTTTTTTATTTATACATATTATTTTCCTAATTTTATATTTCAGTCCATCCACAAATTTTGGTCAAACGTTTCAAACAAAATGGAGTGTTATGTAACTATAGTCCATGGTCAGCATAATTCCAGGTTGTATCTTTTCTAGATTGGAGAGCCACAACGTGTTTAGCAGGTGGTTCTATTTTGGAAGTACATGCACTACTTTCGTAATTATATTCAATTAAAAAATTCTCCTCTCATTTAAAAACAGTCACATTTAATGTGAGGAGAATCTTAAAATGATTCCTCTAAAGTTTATTGGTGGGTGAGTTCAATCGAATGGTGACAAAATTGGGAAATTGGACTTTATAAAAAAATGTCCTCCATGTGCTGGTTCATGTACTAAATGACTTTTTATGTTTTGTTTTGCCCACGGTATATTGGTTTTAAAAGGACTTCTTTGTCTCATAGGGCTTATTTGAAAAGAAAGTTTAGATTTTGAAAATCTTAACATTAAAAAATTTAAAAAAATTTAACGCGTAGTTTTATTAATGTCTTCTAGTGAAAAAATCACAATTTTGCTTGACATGTTTTCTAGTGAAGAAAAAAAAAAAAAAAACGTTTTGTGTGTAAATTAGATTATACCATTTTCTAATGGTAAGGATGAATTTTGGATGTTTATGAGGGTGTAGTTTACTTGATAAAGGATGTAAATGTGTTATATAAAATATTATGAGATTTTTGGTTCAATGTTTTTGGTTAATCCATGTCAGCATTAGAGATAACATGGTGCACATAATGGTTATAGTGGTAGTAACCAAATCGATCTTATGTATTCTAGGGTTTTTAGGGTGTTGAATTCATTTATACATTAGAAAATATATTTTAAATGACAACAAATCACAATATTGCTTGAAATTGCATCTTCTAGTGAAAAAAAAAGATCATTTTGTGTGTAAGTTAGACTATACCATTTTTTAATGGTAAGGATGAATTTTGGATGTTTACGAGGGTGTAGTTCACTTGATAAAGTATGTAAATGTGCTATATAAAATATTATGAGATTTTTAGTTCAGTGTTTTTGGTTAATCCATGTCAACATTAGAGATAACATGGTGCACATAATGGTTATAATGGTAGTAGACAAATCGACCTTGTGTCATGTGAGTACGAGACCACCCGAGTCATCTATTCCACTAGTCACAAAAAAGGAATAAATTTTAGGCACCAAGGTTTCTTGTAAATGATTGCATCTCTTTAAATTTAATGTCCATTGTAAATTATTACACTTCTTAAAATTTAATATCCATTTTAAAGAATCCTTCTTTAAAAATTGTTTTCACTTTAAAGAATTATTTATTGACCTTTTCTCATTTGTAAATGTGATGTACATCAAAGTTCCAATACAAAGTTTCAATTTTATATTTTTTTGAAATGGTTATAGTTGAAAAATTCTTACCTTGACTTTGAAACATTTAAAAGGATTGACAGCTCTAAACTTGATATCAAAGCCTTGTTAAATAGATTTCTTGATGTAGCATGGTAGAGGTCACTCTTAATCTTAAGGGGAGGGAGAGGATCCAATTTAGTATCAAAACCTTGTTAAAAAAATCTTTGACTAGGCATGGGAGAGTTCACTCTTGATCTTCAGAGGAAGAGGATCTAGTTCAAGGAGACATGGTTAGGAGAATAAGGTTGAAAGTCCTCCATGACCTACGAGTGAGTTCAACAGCTCCTTTGACACATAAAGGTGAATTGAGGGAGAGGGGAAATATACTTATATGATAGAAATTTGAAACCATTGTACTTTAAGAATGCTTACTTTGACTACTGAAACCTTTAATTAGATCAAGAAAGCTCTAAATTTGAAATCAAGCCCTTATTAAAGAGATCTCTTGATTAAGTAGGGTAGAGGTCAATCTTGGCCCTAAGGGGAGGGAGATGATCAAATTTAGTATCAAATCCTTATTAAAAATAGCTTTAATTGTATCTGGGAGAGTTCACTTCTGATATGGAGAGGGGAGAGGCGGTCCAATTCAGTGAAGCATGGCTAAGAGAAGAAGGCTGAAGAGTCCTCCATGACCTAAGATGGAGGTTCAACAACTCTGAAACTAGGGAGAGGACACATATACTTTATAACACCCCTAGGTTAACCCTTTGTGTGTATTGTACATATTGTTTTTACACTAGTGAGCTAGGAAATATTTTGGGGCATGCATGCCTATGTATATACTGTTTTGAACATAGAGTGTCGATGTGCAAAAAGGAGAGTGAGCCTAAAAATGTGAAATGTAGTCACACTTTAATATTAAAATTAGTATATTGTTGCTACAAACCAAGTCAAATAAAAGAGATGGGGGGTTGCAAGTCCACAAGTGGGAAAGGGGTTTAAGGGTTAAGTGAAGGGAGCTTAAGCTAAGGGACTAAGCCAAATATCTGATCCAGGTGGATATTGGTGGCCACCTGCCAAGTCCATCTGGACCCCCATCATTGTCTCTTTCAGCATTTTCAGTTTCCTTAATTATAGCACAACTTACTATTTTT
>APFE031082709.1:0-12358 GCA_000404065.3 Pinus taeda | reverse complement strand
GGCAATTCAGAATCCTCTACTAGGAGCCAATAGAGGGAATGAACTACAGAAGTAGGGGAGAAACTAAGAATTCCTGGACTTAAGAAATTTAGTAGAAAACATTGAATAAGAAAACAATCAAAATAGAGAGCACTTAAGCTATTTTTGATAGTACTATCCCTTGTTTTCTTTTGAGAGTCATAAGAAAACACATGTGATATTTCATAACATAAAGGAAGAAACAATATTCAAACTCAGAGAAATGATACTTATTTATTTCCCACAACGCACATGAATCAAGTGCAATGTCCTCAGATTTATTTAATCCAGTAAACCAATCCAACCTTGATTACAATAGATCCTTTAGCTCAAAACACAAGTTTTCTGAAATGCTTTTTAATCCATCCTAATTACTTCATTTTGTGAAGTATTTATACAAAACATATTACAAAATATCTCATAACTACACGAGATTTATTATAGGAAACAAAATTTATCTTCCACATGGAGATAGAGATAGATGGAAAACAGATTGTTTGTTGTCCCTCTATTTGTGAATGTGTTGGTTGCTAGAACTCAAATTTGTCTCTTGTAGTTTTCGTTGGTAATTGTGTGCTGGAATTCACTCTTATCTTCACCTACTAATACTCTTTGCATGTGCTGATACTCTTTACGTATATTTACCAAAATTTACGATAGTAAACATTTTTAACTCCATAGATTTACTATAGTAACTTATAGTATATCTGTCATATTGGTCCACCATTCGTCATCTGGTATTTTCATTCTGATCATCTTCTTATACACTTCATCAGCTTCTGTGTACTTTAAAAAATTAGGTCTGTCGATGAATAGGTGCTTCACTTCATGTTATATGTAAAATAGGTTTTCCAAGCCATCATAAAGCACCTTTCCTGTAGGTAGTGATTTTAATGCTGAAGAGCTAGCTTGGATCCTGGCCTATTTGTTTAGTCTCTCAATATAGTCTTCATGTGTCGTCAACTTGTCATTTATGACCAATGGGCTTCGAAGTCCTTTCTCTCTCAAAATCCCATACTTGAACACGAAGCTATATATATCTATCTGAATGCCTTGACACCTTTTTTCTAAGTTAAGCATCAAGTTCCTTTTAGTAAGAACTTTCTTAATTTCAATGATGGTAGCTATTCGATCCTCAATTTCTAATTGCTCTCGCTGATGCAAATTTCTTCTGTTCAAAAAAATAATCAATTGATTCGCCTCTTCAAGCCTATCTCCCAATTGTTCTTTGGTCTTCTGTAGAGCTTCCATAGCTATCTTGAATAGTTCAGTCTGAAAAAAATTATCTGGATAGAAGGCCAAATATCATTAATGGAATCAATGATATTGGCCCACAACATATGTCTCATATCTCCCAGTGGTTTTTCTAGTGTTAAGTCCTTCTCCAGGACTCTGATTCTTTCCTCCATCCTTTTGTTTTTCCTTTCTTTTTCTTTCTTATGAATTTGTGCAAGTTCATAGTTTGTTTCCATACTTGATATTTTTTCGTTGAGCTTTTTCAATTCAGTAGCTTGGATACTCATATGTTCCATGGCTTTGATCACTTCATCTATTTTTTCTACTGTTGTTCCTGCACTGGTTGATGTACCTGTAGTTGGAATAGTCTATGATACTGGTACTGTTGTCATTGGTGGAAGTGTTGATGCCAAAGAAGTTGCTAGAGTGGAGGGTACTGCTGTAGAAACTGTGGGTATGATAGTCTGAGGGGCAGTGGCCAGATCACTCTACTTAGACTGTATTTCTTTCTCCAATTCCTTTTCAGTTTCTTTTAATTGATAATTTAACTTAAGGACTAAGTCCATGAGTTCTTCCTCCTTTTGTTTCTCTATGACTTCTGTAGTTTTGAGGATGGTGGACAGGAGGGATCTTATGCTGCTTCTTTAATGTAGCTATATCATCATTTCTCTTCTTAATCAGTTGTTTAGCTACTTTTTCATCTTTAGGATCGTGTCCCAATTCTATCACCAGGTCTTCTAAAGTTTTTATTCTGATGTCTTTAGCCTGAGAGGAGGCCTTTTCCAGTTGCAGTTGTGTTGTGGTGTTGTGCAATGAATTTTGTAACTGATGTGTTGTGATGGACTTATTATTCAATGTGGAATACACCATTTCACCAGTCAGCTTGTGCAGTTCTATTTGTTCAATTGGATGGATATCCTTTACCAAAACTTGAAAATCACTCTTCAAATAGTTAGCCATTGATCTTGGCTATTGTACAGTTGGTTTGAGGAAGCTCATTTGCATTTTTCCTTCCTTTATGTCAAAAGATGACATAGGCCTAGTTTGGTTAGTTGGAGCAATTTTGAGGTAGTGAGCATAGGTTTGAGCTTTTAATTTCTCATTCCTTTCTTTAACTTATTTGTATTTTCCTTTAATGTCTTGGCTCTATTCAGAGAAATCTCTCAAATAAGACACCTTTGTGCTTTGTTGTATTTCCAATGCTTGTATATGTGAGGTGGATGGTGTACCACCTGCTGGGATAGTCTGCATACTGTCTGTCTTTTCTTCCACTGTGTTGCCTGTGGTCTCCTCGGTATATTCTTCTTCCGTGTAGGGGTTTAACCTTTTTGTTTTAGCAAAAGTTTGATCAATAGGCTTGCTGGAAGTAGTGGCCTCTTCCCTATCTCTTTTAAGATTTCTTTCGTCATTGAGGGAGTCTGCAACAGAGGAGGGTTGCTCGTGATTTGCAGAGGTTGAGCCAGCTCCTTTGAGATTTTGGGCTTCTCAGATTCTTCTTGTTGTTCTGAAGCTTCTGCCAATTCGGAGGTTCCTTGTTGCTCTGATGGTTGTGTACTAGGTTCCAGTGACTACTTTCTTGATGAAGTTTCTCCAAACACTTGTACAAATGAATCCTCATCAAACCTTCTTTCTAAGTCCACCATTACATTGTCAACTTCAACTTGTGTGCTATCTTGATCTATTAGAGTTCCTTCCACTCGTTTTGATTGATTGGCACATTGTTCAATTTCTAGGATCCTATGGTCGATATAAGGAAATAATTTATGTTTCTTCCTCCTTCTACAAATGAATCTGTGAGGGTCATAGGCCCAGATGAAAATCTTTTTTAATTTCAATCTCTGGAGGATTTCATCTGCATCCTTTCCAGCTTCTTTATTATTGCAAATAAATGGGCTTAGGTGATGCTTTATTCTCAGCTGGGCCTTCTTGTTGGTCTTGACAAAGTGAATCTCATCAGAATTTATCATTTTCCTATAGTACTCTAGAGAAAATAATTGCATGGGGAAATATTTAGGTAATCTATAAGGAGGCAACTCACACCCATAAATTCTGATATCGGTATGGGTTTGGTATAAATACCAATCCCCAACTTTGTATTGTTTGGAAATTTGGAGAACCCTCTTAATGTTTTCACTAATTCTGGGAGGGGGACTTCCTATCAACATTGTAGTCATAGGATGTACAAATTGGTCAATACAATTTATAAATGGATAGGGAGAAGAATAAGACCTGTGGAAAAGAGAAGTCTAGAAGATGACAGATCTAGAATTCCTTCTGGTATCAAGCTTTTGTATAGAGAAGGGAAACCTATGAGTCTGATAGAAAAGAAACAAATGATATAGGACTGATGAATACTTGAACACCCTCTCATTTTCAAGTCTCATAAACTGATCATGCATTTTATCTGCGATGAATTTGGCATAATCAAAATTGATTGTACGAGGTTGACCGGGGGTAAAAATAGACATACCAACTAAAGTAGTCTCATCTTCATATTCATTAGTGGTAGAACCCAAAATGCTTGATAGCATTGTTGTGATGTCTCTACCTAGATCAAAAAATAAGGCTGACATGTAAGGAGGGGGGTCCTTTGGCATGTGTTTTTCTTCAGAAATGAAGGTTTTTCTATGGGGAGTGGTAACTAGCATGACATTTAAGGCAACTAGAACATCCATCCTCGGTTCTTGCAGATTTCAAGGACGAGGGTAGGGAATTTAAGGAATTATGAAGAACTTGGTCATTTCAGGGAGTCTTTAGACTTTCAAACATCTTACTTTCACTAAAATACTTGGTTTTTATAGTAATTTAGTATAGGTTCAATACGAAAATGGGGTTTCTCAGTAAAATGGGTAAATACCTAGTGATGGTTGCATGAAGGGAGAAATGACTCTGGTCGATGTGATTGGAGGAAGCTTCTTAATTAATCACATATTAATTAATTAATTCCTTTTTAATGCAATGGAGGGTTGTAGGTCTTAATTGATCACAGATAGGCTAATTATTTATTGATCAATTAATTCATATAATTATTTCTTTGTTGGGGTTTATATTTCAAACCGGGGTGGGATATTAACATAAGAGATTTTAATAATACATATGGGGACCAGGCGTATTTTCTGGGAGTTAACTATAATAAATTAATGTTAATATGAAATGAAAACGGAAATAAGAATGCGCTAAGTAAAATGCTTCAAAATATATTCACATTTTCGCATTTAAACATTATAACTTAGGCTTAGGTGCATTCTGTCGGTTTTTTCTGTGAAAAGGGGTTTTGTATGGGAATAATTACTTTTCGCAAGCAAATAGTGATTTTACTTTGGGAAAAGGGGGTTTGAGGGAAGATGAATGAATTATGGAGGGGGTGAATGTTGATGAGGCGGTTTTAACACTTGGAACCTATAATTCGTTTGGGCCAAGGGTCCGGTCCCTCCAAAAGTTAGATAAATGCTTCAAGCCCCTTTGAATTAAGGTTTTAGGTGCTTTTATTGTTATTTGTGGGAAATTAGTGATATTAGGGGTAGAAGGAATGAGGAAATTAATAACCTGACTTTGTAAATGCCTCATTGTTATCCATATTTTTAAAGTATTATGATGATGGAAGTAAATGATATTAGTTTCAACTAATCATTCATCATACACCATTCTGTGACCATTCATCTACTTACCCACCTGCACACCCTACCATTTTTTCTACATTTTATTAGGGCACACTTAAGCTGGAAAGCCCTTATGAAACATTTTCTTTCTTTTACAATGGAAATCTGTCTAAGTCTATCCTTATTACATCCAAAGGCTCAGATTAAATAGTTCAGCTCCTTTTATTCACTCTACCTATCTACTTATCTGCCAATATTAGATAGTTTGGTCAGATTTTATTCTCTATCTATAGACATAGAAATTGAAAACATGAAATAGTCAAGTTTACACTATTTGACTAACATGAATTGTGGCATAAGTAACAAATTGCACACAATCATTATTATACCAAAAATAAAATAGCAGTGGCATTTTGACTTGCACACTTTCATGGTCTTTCCTTTTTCTTTCGGGTTCACTTTCCCTCTTTTTGACCTTTCTCATTCTTTTTTTGTCCTTTGATTTTTCTTTTAGGACATACCCACTTTACATTTTTTTATTATTTTTTTATTTTTTACAAATATGAAAAATATTTGCAGAAGCAAAGGTATGTACATATTTTGGAGATAACTAAGTCAATCATAAATTATGACACATATTGGTATAAGAAAATAATAATGGCTCCACTTGGGGATGTCTTTCCCTGGTGGAAAGTCAAGAAATGTAGACCAATGGCCTTCTGAGAGATTGTGATTTTACTCTCTAATTTCCTTTGATTCTGCTGCTTTATTGATATCTATGATAGTGATAATATTCGAAGCTTAGGGCCTTCTCTTCGAGCTTTAACTCCACAACTTAACCATCCAATCAACACTTGAACATTTTGGAGGATATATTATGTACAACTGAAATTGATAAAATTAGTAACTTGGATCAATGTAGTGCTTCAACATTTGACCATTGACTCGTCCTCCTTCTAACTCTGCACCATTTAACTCTTTGAGAAAATAAGAATCATTCCCTCTAAAGGCATATATCATGTATGGACCTTTCCACAGGAAGTCAAACTTCCTATGTTTTGGTTTGTCGACCCCTCTGGAGTCCCACTTCAAAACTTTGTCACCAAGATAGAAGTCTTCTGCGTTGGTTCTTTTATAAAAATTTTTCTTAAGTTTTTCTTGTAGTGCTTGGGCTCTAATGTATACTTCCTCCCTGGTTTGATGCAAATGAATGGTTTGATTGATTCTCCTCTGAATATCATTTGGCTCGACTTGGGATTCCTACAGTAGTTTCATTACTGCTATTCCTAATGATGAAGGGAAAAGTGCTTCCATTCCATAGACTAACTGATAGGGACTCGTACCATTGGATTTCTCAGTTGTAAGACTATCTGCCCACAAAGAATTTATCAGTTTCTTGTTCCATGTTTTCTTATTGTCTTCCAACAATTTTTTAATAATATTCACTGAGCTTTTGTTGGAGGATTCTGTAAGTCCATTTCCTTGGGGATAAGAGGTTGTAGAGTGACCAAGGGTTATATGGTATTTATGGTAGAAATAAATCATCCTTTTTTATTTAAATGCTTCATCATTGTTTGTGATAATTTTGTCTGGACTGCCAAATCTAGATAGAATATTGGCCTCTAGAAAATCTATGATGATAGTATCAGTGGCTTGTCTAGAGGGAATGGCTTCTATCCACTTTTTAAATTAATATGTGGTAGTCAGTATCCATCTATGTTGAGTAGAAGAGGTGGGGTGAATTTCGCCAATGAAGTCTAGACCCCATTATTGAAATGGTTTTTCAGTAGAAATGGGTTTCAAAGGTAAAGGCAAAAGATTTCTTTTTCCTTTAAAGATCTGACACTTGTGGTAGGATGTTACAAGCTTTTTTACATCAGAAAACAAGGTTGGCCAATGAAATCCAGATCTTAGGATTTTATCAACTGTTGTCTTCTAGTAGAGGTGTCCTCCACAATCACCTACATGAAATTCTTGTAGTACTTTGTTCGATTCTTCCTTAAACAATTTAACAAAATGGCTTGATGATTTTTCCAAAATAAAGTATTATCCATTATGTAAAATTTCAAAGGTTTCATTTTCAAGAACCTACTTTTAGTTCTGGACAACCCTCGAGGAGCTTGTAAATTTTGTAGAATGTATATTATATCAGCATATCAAGGTGAGTCTAAAAAGGCTTGGCTTATCTATGGAGTCGCCATCTCCTCTTCATTATCTAGTCCTCGAATAAAATTTATACCTAGGGCTTCACAATTGGTTTCAGCCATAAGTTTAGCCAGCCCTTGGCCTTTGATTAATTTTGTAGGTTTAATCTCTATGTCATACTCTAATACGATAGCTATCTACTTTCCCCTCTTTCCATCAATTCCAATCTGCGTTAGAATGTCTTTGACTACAACATTGGGAACATAAGCTATAATGTGAGAATACAAGATATATATTTTGAAATCTTTGATTGCTTGTACCAAAGTAAAAGCTTGTTTTTCCATTATGTTATACTTTAAGGATGAATCACTTAGAGTTTTACTAAACAAGGCTATTGGTTGTTCGAATCCCTGATCATTCTTTTGTAGTAAAACTGCAATAATACTATGTTCAGATGCAAAAGAAAAAATGACAAATTCTCTGTCAAACATTGGACTTATGAGGACTGGTGTTTGAGTCAAGGCTAGTTTTATATCTTCGAATGATTTTTTAGCCTCTACTATCCATTTAATAGTTGAATCTTTCTTCAACATGTTATTTAATAGTCTAATCAATTCAGCTACGTTCGAGATGAATATTCTTAAAAAAATTATTTTTCCTAAAAATGCCTAAAGTTCTTTAATGTTCCTGGGGTGAGCTATTTGCAAAATAGCCTCAATCCTGGTTGGATCAATCCAGATTCCATCTTTGGAGATAATGTGGCCTAATAGTTTTCCTTCTTCCAAACCAAATAAAGAACTTTTAGGATTTAGCGAGATGCCATATTTCCTACACTTAATAAAGACTGCCTAAGATGAGCCAAATGCTATTGATCTGACTTGGAAAACACTACGATATCATAAAGGTACATAACTAGGATATAAAGTGAACATGCTCGACTCTTTTCCTTCCACTCATTCATTTCCAAATTCTTTATATTTTTAATATTATAAAATAAATGATTGCTCCACTACATATTATTTCAACCATATATAATTATTAGGTGCGTCAATATCAACATAGTGGAAAAAACAACATTATACCACCGCAACACATGGAAGCATTCTCCAATGTAAACAATATGCACACAACATATGAAAATAATGCAAGCACATGTATGAGACATTCACTCTCTAAAGCCATATATATGTTCAAATTCATCTTTTCTTTATGTCGTCGCCTCAACCTTCTTGAGTCTTGTCTTGTTTTGCTATCATGGAATCTTGCCTTTGCTGTCATGGAGATTTGCCTTTGTTTTCATGGAGTCTTGCCTTTGCATCACAACAATTCCCTTTAATAACAAATTAGCGTCACCACAAATTATTCATTAAACAATATCTACAACATTATCCAAGCATCAAGCCATCAACATGCCAACATCAATGTTGTGTCAAACCATCAATGTATCTGCTTCTCCTTTGTGCCATGCTCCTGCTTACCTTGTTGCTCCTTTGCCATCAATGACAATATTGCCAACATATACTACTATCAACATCCTAAAATATTCCATGGAGGTGAAATTACCACCTATCGAACCGATAATTATGTAAAATTAAATTAAAATGATGGAATTTCTATTCCAAAATAAACCAACTTATCGAACATAGTTAAAAATAAATAAATCAAATAAATTATAATATCTAAGAAATATAAATAGGCATCAAAATTTTTAATGTATATTCTTTTTATTCATTTAATATAAAACAATAATTAACAAGGACTACATAGTAGCTAGTACCTTCAGTTTAACTTAAATATAGACGCATAAAGTTTTTATAAAAAAATAAAACAACTAATAAAATATTGTATTATGGAATGCCACCACAAAGAATTAAGAAATATGATTAACTAGTATTGTTTACATTACCATAAGAAAGAAAGAAGGAAAATTATTATAATGTCCACAAGGCTAAAGATAGATTATGGGACAAACTTCTTCTTCATCGGGTTGATGTATTTGACCATTTTCTTGTGAAACCTCACAATAAATGCTCATAGCTTCTTGACAAACCCCTTGCTAAATGGATTATCCCAAGAGCTAGATGTTAGAATATCTACATAACTTTCCCTGTTGTCTTTGAAGGCCTCACATTCTAAAACGAAATGCTTTTCTATTTCCACTTTTCCAGAAGAACAAAAAATATATACTCTTTCCTCCCATGCTTCTTTTGTCCTTTTCCAGTACCTTGTTTCACAACAGAGTTGATGAGAATTAATCCTTAACCGAGCAATAAGAATTTTGGCTCTCCAAGAAATATTGGCCTCTATGTATTTGGGATTAAAACACTTCAATATTGTATTTTTTCTTTCCCCTAGCTCTTTATCCCATGTACCCTTGTGGAAGTTATCCATAACAAAATATTTTATCTCTTTACTATTTATGAGACACATGTTCAAGCAAATACCCCATTTAATAAACCATTTGTTATTTTTCTCCATCTAAGTATTTTTTCTTTTGCACAATATGTCATTAAGGACAACCTTAGGCAATCTGCACTCTTCCATTTACTCACTTTTCTTTAAATACCTTATGAATCGCACAATAGAAATTTCTTCAATAAGAGAAGCCCCTCTTTCAGTTAACAAAATAGAGTAAAGAACTACACTTGTAATTTTGAATTTGTTTGTAATCAAACGCTTCTCAATTTTCTCAATTTCTTTACACTGCATGTCAGGTGTACTGCTCTCCCACACTTCACAACCATAGAGAATCACTGGAATCACTAGAAACCCAAAAAGAGTTTGAGTGGTTTTCAAGTCCCATAACTCTTTGTCTCTAAACCTATTTTGAAAAGCATAAATGCTTTCCAATCCCCCAAAGTTCTTTTATTTCGATTATGAGGTATTTGTAATCCACAACTTCTTCCAAAATGTTGCCTCCCAAGTGGAACTTATGTTGGTTATGTTTTCTTTTTTTAGAGAAAACCATTACTTTCATTTTTCTAATATTGACTTGCGTCGCCACCCTTCAACTACATACAAAAGATGCCTTACAAAAACTTGCAAAATTGGATACCATCACCCCCTTGTGAATTTAACCACTCCTCAAACCACCTTGCTTGACTTGGATATCGCTTCTAAATCTTTCAGAAATGCTTGCTGAAGTTCTAGTTTTTATTTTCACCTTTTCATATAGCATATGTGCAACTACTCTCAAATATAAACACACTTTTAACGTATTATTATTATTTTTTAATTGAACCCACATATAAACTCCACTTCCGTAAAACCAATATTGAATTTATATTTTGTTTATTCATAATAATTAAATCAATTTTTAACTAGGGGAAACATTGACATCAGATTAAATTTGTTGAATGTTAAACGTTAACCATTTATACTTTGTTGGGAACTTCTGATAATTCCAGAATAGACAAATAGAGAATAATACTCTGTTTTTCACACTCTCTTTTTAACACAGGAAATTAAAAAAAAAATCATTTGCGGAATATGGTGTTTTAGTAACGCATAATTGGTGTTTTAGCAACACTCTGGTTTTGACGCAGCAAAAAAAAAATAAAATTTTATGATAACAGAGTTTCAACAACACACAAGAAAAGGGACTTTGTATTCATTAACAATACTTCCTCTAACAGAGGGATTACAACAAGGCTGCTTCAGAGGCAATTCAAAAAATTCACTCTGTCAAAAAAAATTACATTATTGTGTCTGCACTGTTGTACATTACAGAAAGCAAAATACTGTGTCTCCTCTGAAAATCAACACACTGTCTTTGCACTACTATGTCTGCACTTTGCACTGCTGCATTTGCACTGTTGTGCATCTACAAAACACTCTATTTCACCTCAAAAATCTTACACTGGTGTGTGTAAATTTTTCATTTATACATACGTGTTGCTGCATATTACAAAAAGAAAAACTATCTCTGTACTGCTGTGCATTACAAAGAACACTCTGTCTCTGGTCAGCTCACACTACTCAGAAAGAAAAAAAACATTACATTTCATATACGGCAACCAAATTGTGTGAACCAAAAAAAAACTACTTGAAATTTTTATGACAAGACTAGAAATTAAAACAAGGTATGGAGGGGCTGACAAATAAGTTTAATTCCTAAAATTTCTGGATGTTGCAGTACATTCTCCATGTCCGCAGTAAAACCTGATATTTACTATTTTTACCAACTCTAATAAATTACCACCATTTCGTGAATGACCACCATTCCGTAATAAATCATTGTGTAATGGTGAATTCAGGCAAGGACTGGAGTTGCAGTTGTTTAATGGCGGATACATCATTGTAGGGTATGGAAAAGGACTGGGCATGCAGTTGAAAATAATATTTCAACACTCCCCTTTAGTTTCATCTGATGGCTTATCAGTAATACCCAGACATTTTCTCAAAAACTCAAAACTTTCTGTCCCAATGGTTCGGTTAGAATTTCTCCAACCTTCTCCTGAGTTCTGCAATGTACTAAAACAATTTCTCCATTGCTTACCAATTCCCTGATGTAATGAAACCTTGTGTCAATGTGTTTCTTTCTCTTATGAAACACAAAATTCTTGGATAATGCAATAGCTGAGCTATTGTCACAATAAATCACAATTCCTTTTGCCTACTCTTGGCCTAAACTCCTTAACATCCTTCTCATCCAAACCGCTTGACATGCTGCTACTGTAGCTGCCTCATATTCAGCCTCTGTTGTAGACAACGCTACAATAGGTTGTTTCTTAGAAGCCCATGAAATAGCTCCTGAACCCATGTGAAAAACATAACCGGATGTGCTTTTCTAATCATCTACACTTCCAGCCCAATCACTATCAGTGTATCCAACTAAATCTAAACATTCTAAAGCACTATATAAAATGTCAAACCTTTTAGTACCTTTAACATACCTCAGAATTATTTTTGTTGCCTGCCAATGTGCTTCTTTTGGCCTCTCCATGAATCTGGAAATTAAACTAACAACATGCATAATATCCAGCCTAGTTGCAGTCAAATACATAAGGCTGCCAACTATGCTCTTGTACAAACTAGGATCAAAACCTTTGTTGCTGTCCTCTTTGTTGAGTTTTAATCCCATCACTGTGGGAGTGATTTCTGCCTTGCTGTCCTGCATATTAAATATTTCCAACACTTCATTTACATATTTTGCTTGTGAGATAAAGATCTCATTTTCATTTTTATCTACTTCCATTCCTAAGAAGTATTTCAGCAAACCCATGTCAGTCATTTCAAATTATTCTTTCATGACTGTTTTGAAATTTTCAATGAGATAATCATCACTACATGTGAAATAACATCCTCAACATATAACACAACAATTAGTATTTTACCATCCTTTTCTTTCATGTAGAGGG
>APFE031082701.1:0-19737 GCA_000404065.3 Pinus taeda | reverse complement strand
CCTTCTCAGGATCCTCAGCTTCCAAGATGGGTCCATGCTACTCGGGATGCAGCAGGTGATCTTGCCGGTGATCCTACAGATCAGCGACGTACACGTTCTCAGTTTGAAAGAGCCTCTTCTTTACTGGCTCAAGCTCCAGTAAATCATGATCCTGGCGCTTTTGCAGAAGCTTCAGGTCATCCACATTGGGAAGCAGCTATGACTGAAGAATATTATTCATTGTTGGCAAATGATACATGGGATCTTGTTCCTTTACCAAAGGGACGCAAACTTGTTAGATGTAAATGGGTTTACAGAACCAAGTATGGACGAGATGGGAAATTTGATAAACATAAAGCTCGTCTTGTTGCTAAGGGATTTTCACAGGTTGAAGGCATTGACTACACTGAAACCTTCTCTCTTGTTGCCAAAATGAACTCTATCCGCCTTGTTCTTTCCCTTGCTGCCTCTTTAAAATGGGAAGTCCATCAGATGGATGTTAAATCTGCTTTCTTGCATGGGGACTTGCATGAAGAAATCTATATGGAACAACCCATTGGCTTCATCCAAACAGACTCCAGCCTTGTATGTCGACTTAAGAAATCTCTTTATGGTCTCAAGCAAGCTCCTCGGGCTTGGTATGCCAAAATGGATAGCTTTCTTTTAGAATCTGGCTTTTCTAGGTGTTATTCTGACAATACTGTCTACACCAAGAAAGTGGGCAACTCTCTTATCATCGTTGTTTTTTATGTTGATGATCTTATTCTTACTGGTAGTGACCAACCTTATCAACCATGTGAAGTCCAGCCTTAAAAAGAAGTTTGAAATGACAGACTTAGGACGCTTGCATTATTTTCTTGGTCTTCAAGTCTTGCAATCCAAGGAAGGTATTTCCATTTCCCAATCCAAGTATGCCTGTGATCTTCTACGCCATTTTCAATTGGAAGACTGTAAGCCAACCCCTTCTCCCTTTCAGTCTAGAGCCAAACTTTCAGTCACTTGTACTTCCCCTGAAGTTGATGCTACCTTATACTGTCAACTTGTAGGAAAGCTTTTGTATCTGACCCATACTCGTCCTGACCTTTCCTTTGTTGTTGGCCTTATTGCTCGGTTTATGCAAAACCCACATGAAAGTCATTGGAAAGTAGCGAAAAGAATACTTCATTATGTCCGAGGTACAATTCAATTTGGGATTCATTACAGTGCAGAAGCATCTCCTCTATTGGTTGGTTTCGCCGTTTCTGATTGGGCTAGTTACCCTGATGATCAGAAGTCTACTGCAGGTTATGTGTTCACTCTTTGTTCAGGACCTATTACATGGGCTTGCAAGAAACAAAGTGCCATTTCTCTTTCTTTAGTAGAAGCAGAGTATCGTGGTGCCGTAGAAGCTAGTAAGGAAGCCCTATGGCTTCGTCAGATCCTATCAGAGTTTGGATTTCAGCAGCAACATGCGACTACACTTTGGTGTGATAATCAAAGTGCCATTCAACTATGCAAAGATCCAGTGCAACATCAGCGCAACTAACACATTGAACTGCACATGCACTTCATCAGAAAGCTCATTTATGACCATGTTCTTGAAGTGCAATATTGTTCAACATATGATCAAGTTGCAGACATCTTTACAAATGCTCTCACAGAGGCGAAGTTTACTAAACTTCGATTTATGGTTGGAGTTCAGAAAGTTGTCACTAAGGGGGGATAGGCTCTAATGCCTCCTTCGTTCTCCCATTGTGTCATATTTGTACATCCTTCAATCCTATCCCAAGTTGTTCTTAAGGGGGGATGTTAGGATATTTCGACACATAGGAAATAATTAAGTATAACTTGTTATAGTGTAGAGTTAGGTAAAGTGCGTTTCTTTACTATGTACTTTTGTAATTTACAATCCAACGGTCACGATATGTAGTGATTCAGTGGTTCATTCTCTCCTCGTTATTACCGACACTTGATCTGTGGCTTAACATCCGGTTGGTCCATGATCTCTATTTAAAGAGCATGGAGGGTCATTTGTAGTGTAACCGTTCATGAGAGAAGCTTATGTAAATTTTCATTTTTTTATTAATAAATTGCCTGAAGTGGCTTTGGCTCAGGCTGTGGACTGTTTCCCTCTTTGAGGGTTTTAACCACGTCAAGAATACTAGTGTATTGATCTGTGATCTGTTTGTGAGCGATGTCCTTTGATGTTCTGTCTGAGGAACTTACCCCGTAAATTCCTATAGGGTAAGTTACATGAGATCGAGATGGTACAACGTTGAGCATAGCATCATGCCCTCTCAATTCTCTATGCGGCAGAAGAGGGCACTCCAACTCAAAGCACTGCCGTATCCGTTGGTGCATGGGGTGCCATTCAGGGAGCACCACAATGGAATATTGCTAAGGTGTTTGGAGGCACTTGATTCAGAAAATGTGTTACCTGATCTCCATGACGGACCAGCTGAGGGACACTTAGCAATAAACACTACAATGGTTATGCGGGCTGACTTTTAGTGGCCTATATTATTCAAAAATTCTCATGCTTATGCCCACAAGTGCTCGGTTTGTCAAAGGTGTGTTGGCAAAATTCAGAAGTCAGCATCCCCGCTGTAGCCCGTTGCAGTGGAAGAACCTTTTCAACAATGGGGCTTGGATATCATCGAGGAAATTTTCCCACACTCATCAAAACAACACCTCTACATCTTAACTATTACAAACTATTTTACACGGTGGACATAGGTAGTTTCGCTAAAACAGGTGAATGATCAGGAAGTCATCAACTTTTTGCAGCAGAATATCATCTCCAAGTTCGACATTCCTATGTCACTTGTTTTTGACAATGCAACTTATTTCTCATCGTTAAGACTTTATGATTTTGCATTTGAAAATGGTATCAACTTGAAACATTTTGGTAATTAATATTCGTAGGGGAATGGTCTTGCTGAATCCACAAATAAGAGCCTTATCCGTATCATCAAAAAGACCATATTCTTTGAACAACGAAACTGGCACTCTGCTTTGGTGAATACCTTATGGGCTAACTGAGTCACACCTAAGCCTTCTCTTAACACCTCCCCTTACTTCCTGATTTATGGAAAAATAGCCATCCTCCCGCCGAACATCTACTTGCCCGCTGTCTAATTGTCCTAAGAATCCCAATGCAAACCATGTCTTTTAGTTCAGCGTAGGATGGACACTTTGCACAAGCTATAGGAAGAAAGGCTAAAGGCAAAAGAAAAATTTTCACTTCACCAGAGTCATATCAAGAGATGGTTTTGATAGAAAGTCTGCAGGGAAGAATAGCTTTATTGTGGGTGACTTAGTCTTGAAGTGGGACAAAGCCCAAAGACAAACACTCTATGTTTCAATCCCTGTGGATTGGTCCTTACATAGTCCACGAAAAGCTTGGTCAACACATGTATCTTCTTCAATCACTTGACGGGAAGATTGACTATCTCCTTATCAATGGCCAAGACTTGAAACAATATTTTCAATGAAGATCTTGGGTTGTGCCCCGCACTATGTACATAGTCTTTTGTTGTTTGTTGTTTATTTCTTTGCTTCAGTTTTGTGTTGTTTTGTCATGTAAATAAGTGTTGTGCCTTACTACGTTGTGGGTTCTAAGTACGTGTGTGGCTGAAGTTTAAAGAGTCTTGTGACATTGCAACGCTTGGCTAGTCTTCTGTCCATATTCCTTGTGGTGGTTGCATCTTTTGGCCGATGAAGTTTTGATGGAAAATACGATCCGTTCGTAAGAAGAGTTTTGGTCCAACCATGAACTTGTGTCTAGTTTGGAAACTTCGTGCCTATACTCAATTTTCCGCTTTGGCGTTTTCAAGCCTATCCAACTAGTAGAAATGGAGAAGGGGAAAAATCGAAACAAGCAAACGTAAATCAAAGGTCTTTATATGCTTCTTTGAAAGAACAACCTCTAATGCTCTCAATAAGTCGGGATCCTCTTCTGCCCCAAAATAAATAAGTGGCGATGCACATTTCTCTTTAAATAAATAAATAAAGGCGAAAGAAGAGAAAGACTTCCTGTGCAGAGAGGTGAAGCAAACAACTCCGTCAGGGTACTGTCCAGACTTGCTGGCAGCGGAGCAATGTTTGTGTTCTTGCGTGATTCCGTTGGGGTACTGTCTAGGCCTGCTGTCAGTGGAGCAACACCAGAGATGAAAAATTATACTCTGAAAATCTTAAGCTCGTGAGCTAAACTACCCTTCCCAACTCGAAACATTGTGATTACGTTGAATCTTATGTTGTGTTCAACTGAGAAGGTATAGAGGGGACCATGTCTGCCCATGGGGTAAGTGGGAAAGCCAAAGTAATCTGCAGAATGAATCAATACTCCTTGAAGGACCAAGGCCCTGCAGAGAAGAAACTAACCAAGACAGAGAAACTGGAATTCAACCAGTGTGTCGCCAAGTGTTGTAGCAATTGCAACACCCTCCAAAATTTTGGCTTGCACTCAAATTTCAGAGCCTTCCTTGGTCTTTCCCTTGATTGTTGCAAACACTTAAGCTCATTTCACGAGCTTTTCCCAAGTCCTTTGAACCCTTTTGTTTGTTGGATTAATTGTCGTCTTTTGGCATGTTTTGACTGATATGTCATGTTTACGAACCTTTTCAGGTGGTTTCGAAGGCTGGTCTTTGTGTATACCAGTTGTCGCAGTCATGTAAACACCTGTCACACTCATACACAAAGTTTTGAGCACTGTCGCACAAGTGTGGTCATGGTCGTCCTAAAGTCTATCTCAAGTGTCGCACTTGTCGCTTCTTGTCACGAGACAGTCACACAGAGGGCAATGCTTTCTTGTTGTTTCGGTAGTCTATGTTGTGAAAGTATGCTAAGTGTGTGATCACAGTTCAAGTTCATCACAAGTCTATCTTCCTCTTGCACTTAGCCATTTTCGGAAAATCCTCTCGACCAGGCAACTCAACTTTACTGAGCCTCGACTGAACTGCGCACTGCATAGTCTCAGCCCTTTGCGATGTGACCTTGCTGCCTGGAACTGCACAGTGCGGCAGTCACTGTCCTCCGAGGCAATTATACTGCGCAATTCCAGAGCCCATCAACCTTCCTTGACCTCCAGAATTGCGCAGTTGTTTCTCCCAGTCTGACTTGAACTGTGCACTTCGCACTTTCAGTCCTCAAGCTTTTCTCCTTGCCTGCTGGAACCTCGCAATGCGCAGAGAGCCCAACCTCCCTTGGCCCCCAAAAATACGCAGATGTGTCCTCGAGTGCCCTCCCTCAGCTGGAGCTCACTGACCCCAAGAACTGCGCAGATGTGTCCTCGAGTGCCCTCCCTCAGTCGGAGCTCGCTGACCCCAAGAACTGCGCAAATTTGTCCTCTAGGTCTCTTTGCTGCCCAGTTCCTCTTGCCTCTGAAAATTTTGCAGAACGAACCCCTTAGGGCCTCATCCCGCATCACCCACTGCTGGCTTGAATTGCGTAATCTTGACTCCCAGTGGACACTGTGCAATTTCTTTCCCCAACGGGGACTGTGCCGAAAAGTTCCACAATCAAGTCTGAGCTGTGCTCTGCACAGTCTCAATGATCAGGCTCTCTCCTTGCCACCCAGAACTGCGCAATGCGGAGTCACTGGGCCCTCTCTCCCAGCCTGTCACCTGTCTCGGGCTCAGTTCATGGATAATAATGCATCATCTTAGGATAGGAAAATTTCCAGATTGATGTCATCCCGTCATGAGTGAATTGCAGGAACAGGTACACTTCGAGTCATGGCGAGATGATGAAGAAGGAGAAGAAGGAGGGAAGCATTCTTAAAGACTCACTTGTAGCTAAATGAACGAGTGGACCTACCAAGAGCAAGCAAAAAGAACACAAGTGTGCTACTACCTTCCAAGACCGAAGATCATTGAACACCCCGCATCATCAAGCTATGCAAAGGAGAAGAGAGCATATCCAAGAACACATCTATCACTCAGCAGCAATAGCGGTTTGACATTGCCACATCATCAGGCCAATCCATGTCAGCAATGTCATGTCAAGTTGTGTCATGAGTTTTCGTATGCCACATCACTATTGTGGGCCATGTATATTAAATCAAATGTATTGTAAAGTGGAAGTCCAATGGACACACATGAATATGAAGTGTCATGTAAGTTGAAAAGTCATAGGAAGTTGAACAGTGATGAGGGTAGTCAAAGAGTCACAAGGGGTAAGCATCACCCCTTGATTATGTATACCCCTCATTGTATGAGCAAATGACTTTTCACCTTGGCTCCTCCCGCAAGGCATTAGAGAGACCAACTAGTTCTTTGAGGAGCAAGGAGTGGCTCCAATGTCCCACTACTGGGGCTAGTGATGTACAATGTAAATATGTGTCTTGGAACTTTTGCTTAATAACAGAAGCCTTTTAAGGCCAACACGTTCTTCATGCATGACTTATGAATGTTTGTAAGACTATTCTGTGAACGTTTGTATTTCATGTTTGCTTTCACATGTACTAAGATAGTTGAACTATTTCGGTTATTTTAGTGCTTATCTTGTTGAGAATGCGTTGTAAAGGTTGTTCTTGTTGTCTCATCGTTGTGGACTATTCTGCGGGATACTAGACAAACCTTTCTTTGCTTATCGGTTATAATGACTATCGCATCTGTTGTGGACTATTTCGTTGGATGTTAGACTAATCTTCCCTTGTTTATTGGTTGTAACGACTGCCACATCCATTGTGGACAATTCCGCTGGATGTTGGACAGATCCTTCTAGTTCATGCGTGTCTCTTCCTGGGTGGTACTATTACCTCTCACTTAGAGGCACACTTTTCTCCCCCCTTTTTGCAGTAAGAGAACCTAGACACAGTTGCGCTGCACACTCACCAAGCACACTCAACTTGCTTTTCGAAGATACCATTGCATCACTCTCTTGTGCTGACAGCTAGAGCCAAGGCAAATCTTTAAGTATTAGACAACTGGGCCTTTATACTGGATGGGACTCCTACACCAAACGGTGTGAGTCTGATTGGGACATCATATCGGGGAGATCCCTTGAATGTTGGCAGGTCCAACACTGTCAACAGTGCATGAAACATGCCCTAGTTGAAGTGAGCCCTAATATGCCCTACGTATATGCATGGATGAAGCCCTAATCCTAATGGATGAAGAACATATGTGAAGAAGCCCTTATCTTGTAAAGGCACTAAGCATTAAGCCCTAGCAATTAGTGGCATGATAGGGTTATCATGATGAAAATGGCAAAGGGTCAGCTATGCAAGGAACTACTGTGTTGACCACTCACCATTACTAAGAATATGAACTTAAGGAGCTCAACTTTGTCTCCTATTGGTTGGAGTCAATGTAACTTTTGACTAACTTTCTTGATTCTCTCCAGCAGCCAGCATAGGTGTTTTAACTTGGGCAAAACATAAAACACATTTCAGTCTATGCTCCCTAAACATAAAACATAAATGTCAAAGAACACTCGTTTGATTTGTTATAGCTTAAAAGAGTGTTTCTACTGTCTTCTGGAGCATTTTGGATTGCATCTTTCTATACAATTTATGCATAGATCCCAATTAATGAGACTGCAGAAAAGCTGAGCCTCATTGTCAACCATAAGATTACTTGTAGTGGCAAATTATGGGAAAGTAACTCAAAGGAAGACAAGAAAGATAGCGATAAAAACTCCAAGGATAAGAAAAAGGGCAATGCTGAAAACAAGGAAGTAGAAAAGAAAGATGAGAAGAATGTGACTGAAGAAAAAAAATGCAGAAAAGAAGAAAGATGAAAAGGACACTGAAAAAAAGAAAGATGGAAAGGAGACTGAAGAAAAGGTGGTCAAAGAATTTACTAAAATTAACGCACTTTTGTTTAATACATGCATAGGTCGGCTTCCTCCTTAACCAAAGACATGTCCCTTCATATATTTCAACAACTATAAATGGCTAGCTGTGCTTCTCATTCTAGAAATGCAATTCGGTCAAGCACAGGGAAAAATACAGATCTGAGGAAAGGAGCAAAGGGGAACAAAGTTTTCTGTTGAACAAATTTGTATTTGTTTCTTCGCATTCTTTGTGACTGTGACAAGCATTTCAGACCCGTTGTAACAATATCTCGACCTGTGGTTATGACAGTACATCAGATCTGTGGCATGTAACCTCTAAAAATTTGTGGACAGACTTGGACTATCTCAGAGCTATGCTAGAACAGTGCCCAGAATTTAGACCTGTTTCTATTTGGACTTGCTGACAGAGCTTGGATTTCAGACTGTGGGATTTTCTGTCCTGTTGCAGATCTGTAAGTTTCAGACCTATTGCAGACCTGTAATTCTCAGACCTGTGGCACCTTGGCACCTGTTATTTCGGCTCTATGACATGCCTATAATTCGACTGTGGATTAGACCTTCGGACCTGTGACTTTACTCTGTAATTTTATTGTGATTTCAGACCTGTTGTTTAATGATAGTTCGGGCCTGGTATCGATGGCTGATCAGACCTAAATTTGACCTAGTTTGGGTAGTCTTTAGTCATCAAGGCAGAATTTGAAGAAACTTGTGAAGACATTCTTGTGATAGGCTTTGAAGAAGATTGTGAAGACAACCTTGTGGCAAAACCTTGAAGTGAAGACATTGTGAAGCTGCCTGTTGAAGTGCATTTGAAGTTCCTTGAAGGGAAGTCTTGTTGACCTTGAAGAGAAGTCTTGTGGGGCCTTGAAGAAGCCTCTTTGAGAAGTTTGAAGAGCACCATTGTGAAGAGATCTTGAAGACCATCTAGCAGGTGACTCGTTAGCTGATGACAAAACAATCTCAGAGACATTATCATAGAGCCAGATTGAAGTTGAACTTGTGAATTCTTGAGAACATATTGAAGAGCCTTTGTGTAGACTTGAGATAGCAGACTGCGGAACACTATTGAAGTCATTTCTTGGAGCAACACTGTTGAAGCTCTAATGAAGTAGTGTAAAAGAAAATTGTTTAGTGCAGACATGAAAAATTCTGGAGACCCATACTAGAGATTTGATGAAGTAGATCTTGGAGTTATATGTAAAGCATTGTTGAAGCAAAAGCACTCTCAGAGAAATCCTTCAAGGCTTGTTGCAGAAGATATTGGAAGCCTTAAAGAACTATTGAACCCACCTTGAGGAATAGAAGCAAAGGGTTGGAGCCTTAGAGGATTGGGGTCTTCAAGAAGACCAGGTTGGAGCCTAAGCGAGTAGAGAGGATTGGAGTCCTCAAGAAGACCAAGTTGGTGGTTGGTGAAGTACAAGTTGGAGCTTGGTTGATTTGAAGATTGGAGTCTTCATCTAGGGTTGGAGCCCTGAAGAATTAGTGTACAAACTGGAATTTTATTATTGTAAAAGAGGACTGGAGTCCTTGTTTTTATTAATAAAGTTATTCTTTTGTTATATACATTTTGTGTTCTGGTTTATTAAGCGATCTTAACTGGCATAAAATAACAATTGTAAAAGAAACATTGATTCACACCTCCCCCCCCCCCCCCTGAGTATTTCCAATACGCCCAAGTTTGATGGTGATCCACTCTTTGCAATAAATCATGTAGTAAGATTTGCGGCATATGCATCAAAGGCTGAAGTGATTCACCAGGATGTCCTCATATTGTTATTCATGAGATCCCTCCAAGGTCATAATTCATGGCTACATAATTGCAAACCTAGGAGCATCTCATCTATTGAAGCATTCTTTGATGGCTATCTTAAGCATTTTCAAGCATGCCAACCATTAGATATTCAAGGGGAAGCCTTCATTGAACATCATGAAGATCTTGGGAGAAATGATCTCGCTACCCCTTTGGACTTTGATATCAATGATTACTTACATATTGAAGAGGGGAAATGGGAGGTTCATGGGCGTTGTTTTGACAAGGACCCTATCTATGACACCGATGATGATAATATCAATAGGATTCGTTGTCGCTCAGATTGTATAGGCACGGTGCGACAATGACTTAGGTCGGGGGGCTGTCACTCCGATCCCGGACCTTTCCGTTCTAGCTATCTCCCAACAACAGACTATGGGGGGTAGTCCCTATGGAAGATGGAAATGAAGGACAAGATGGCAACCAATAAGTCCGGGAGACACGAATGAATGGCCTAGCCACTTGGTTGATTTTAGCAAATTTCAAAGTATTAGATTTAATTATCAATGAGACCAGTGCCTTATGGAGTCAACTAACTTGCTTTTACATCAATTAAAGACCAAGTAACTAGATGAACAATCATTGCTTAGATGCTTAACTATCCTAGATGAAGTGCAAATCTTAAAAGCTAGGTGAAATCCAAAATCTTGATTGATTTTAAGTTAGATGCCTATTCTAAATGTAACCTTCCTCCTAACTATTTTGGAACCAGTCTCTAGAGTAGGTTGTCGGATGAAAGCCTATGGGAAGCAAGCAAAGGCTTGATTAACGATACCTCCCCCTGTGTTCCAACCACCCGATGCCTTTGGCACTGCAGAGATTGTGGCTCTGACGACTGCAAGGTCACCATGTTAACCACTAAAGAGGTGCTAAGTCCCTCTAGCTAAATTGAGAAAGGGTGGTCTTAAATATCTATCAACCAAGCTTATGCTTGGAGGTAAGTTATTATTGCAGCTAGACTTGGAATGCAATGCAAGATGAGAGAGTGATTCTTGAGTTAAGATTGTTTATGTTAAGTACTTTAGTTATGACGATAAGTACGTATTGATGGAAATTAAGAGACAATCTTTAACCACAAGAGAATGTGCCAAGTTATCAAGTGCCAAAAAATGAACAAGAGATCCCTTCAAAAACCCAAGTGCTCAAGTTGATAACAATGATAGGAAGTAAGGAAACTTAGAGCACTTATCCACTTTAACAATTAGCAGATGATTCTCAATACAAAATGCCAATGTTTATCAATTCTCACAATATGACAGTGTTACTTAACGCCAATTATCAAGGGATATTTAAATAGATTAGAAGCCTTTAAGCAAATAATACTTATATGCCAAGATATCACAACCAATTAGATTCTTAGAACCTCATGATCACAAATTGTTCAATGACGCTCAATTACAACAAACTATGCCAATAAGATTACAAGTGCTCTTAACCAATATTCTTCAATGATTAGTCAATAATAAAATGGTTACTATGAGATGCTTCTAATCAAAATGCCCACATACAGAAATTCACTTAAGAGATACAATTGTGGATTAAGTGCTTGAGTGAATGAATGTATTAGATGTGAAATTATGAGAACTTTGAAACTCACAATGAAACCACAAGTATTAGTCCTTTTCTTAGCAATAATCGTCAAATCATTTAGCCACTAAATTAGAAACAATGCCTCTAATTATGAGCAATAGAGCATGAGTAAGAGAAAGCACTTATGATGAGCAACAAATGAATTTTATGACAGCAGTGGATTACTTATGAAATTAGTGAAATAATCAATGAATTATTCAATGCCAAGTGTATCAAACAAGCCCAATTTATCCAATTTCTTAAGAGCACTTAAAATGCAACATATCTTTAATGTTCTTAGCCACTTTGAGACACCAGTGCCACTGTTAGAAATCAGACTTCTATTGCAGAGATGACAGTCATTAAAACAACTAGATCTAGGCCAAATAATTAATGCCCAAATTGCTTCAGTGACTTATAAATGTGTGAGGCATCTTAGATATGATTTTTATGCCACTTATATATGTTTTTCACCACTGCTAGAAAGATATTAAACTGCTGCAGCAAACAGTGAGGAAAAATGAGGGTTAGAGGTCAAACCCTTAGGCCCTAGGCTTAGTAGATCACTTGCCCAACTTGTCCAAATTTTGTCAATGACTTGAACACCTATAAACACAAAACTTGAGCCAAATATCTCTGCAAAACACTCCAATTATTCAGTCTGTTGTCGCACAGATTGGGCGGTGCGATGATGCTCAGACCGGGGGCTGTCACCCTGATCCCCGATCTCTCCTTTTAAGCCATCTCCCGAGGTTAAGGGGGTTAGACCCTATGGGATAAAGGAAGACCAACTGTGGACCTGTTGGGTTGGGAGACACAACAAGGCAATTTAGCACTTGATTGATTTTAGAAATTAATGTATCGGGTGCCCTATGGAGTTAATGATTAAATGATTATTTATTAAATGTTGCAGAAGTATGAACCTTGTAAAACAATCATTTATCATCAGATAACCCAAGCAAAGATGAATTTTGCCAAATGCGAGATAATCAATAAATGCACAATGCCTTAACAATATTCCAGCAATTAAAATTTAAAAGATTAAATGCTTTAAGCAACCACGAAATTTAAATGCTGACCAGATTTCAAATAGTTAATCTCCAGATATAAAAATTTTAAGCTCATTTAACTATACCACAACAGAAAAAAAATAAAATAAAAGACTTTAAAAAGAATTTCCAATTTTTAATTAGTTTTTTTTCAGAATTTTTTAATTTTTAAATATTTTTTTATATTTTATGAGATATATATATTTTTAAATTAATTAATTAATTTATTATTATTACTATTTTTTTAAAGAATAAAATAAAACAAAACTAAAGTCTAAATAAATAAAATTTAAATCTAAATAAATCCTAAAGACTAACCCTTTTTAACTTTTTTATTTTTTATGAAATTTTTTATTTTTCATGAATGAAATAAAAAATAAAACAAAACTATCCTAAGTAAAAACTAAAGTAAATAAAACTTAAAATTATTAAACTAAACTAAATAAATATATACAATTAAAATGAAATTTAAAATCTAATTCACAACACATATATGCAAAGGTGAAAGTCGATTTTCTTTTTTAATATTTACATACTTATAAACAAAAAAAAAAAAAAACATACGCTAACTAAACTTAAGATCAAAGTCAAAAAAGAAATGAACTAAAGCTAATACCTGATTTAAAAAAATGAAAAGCGTTTTTTTTTTCTATATCAAAAATAAACAAAAGCATCTAAACTAAAACTAAAACTAAAACCTAAAATACCACCTACGCTAAACCTCTACAATCGATGGAATGCTAATACGCTAACCTCAACTCATACGACTTACCAAAAATCGATTTTTGGCAGGTGCGATGGGAGTTGCATAGGCATTTGGTGTTTTGCTGTTGCAGATTGACGACGACGAGGGTTTCTTGACAGCGCAGGACGCAGGAGAAGTGGATTGAAGGCTGCAATAATAAGCAACTGCGAGGATGGATAGAATTTGGCACGCAGGGGCAGCGGGAGTTTGAATAAAGAAAACGCAGGTTTGATGGCAGCAACGTGATGGGGATGGAGGGCAGCGGATCAATGGAAAATCGAGTGCAGGAATAGCTGCGTGAGGAGGGAGATGTTTCAACTGCGTGAAGGGGTTTTCTGGCAGAGCAATGACGTGAGGACGCAGAAACGTTTCCAGATTTTGGAGAAGCATAGAAACTTGCGCGCGGAGGAAAGGAGCTTGCAGGAGAATGGAGCATGGAGCTGGAAGTTAGGAGCTGCGTGAGGCAGCCTGGAGAGAAGGGAACACGGATTTTGGAGCAGCGGAGGTAAGAGTGACTCAACGGAGGGGATAGCGTAGGAAAGTTTGCTGCAAATGAGGGTTGGATGGCAGAGAAAAATACGATGGAACAACATGAAGGGTTTCTTTGCCAGCGTAGGTTATGGCAGCGGGAATAGAAGCTTGCGTGAGGTTTTTTTTTTCGATGTGTTTTGCACGGAGAGAGGCAGCGTTGAAGGCTGTGTGGAGTTGGCAATGTGGTTGGAGTAGCGATTGAGGGTGACCACAACAACAAAGAAAAATTTAGAAGCATGCTAGAATGATAAAAAAAACAATTTTGAAACCCTCAGAAAAATATCCCAAATTCCAGAAAAAGAATTTCTCACTTATACTTTGGATTTATCAGTGAAACCCCGAACAACAGCAGACAGCGGGCTTGAAAACCTTGAACCTTTTCAGAAAATTTAATTTAGAGATAAGTTGCTTAAGACTGAAAACCGCACGAAATTTTGCAGATTTGAAGTAAATATCCTTGCCATAACTGATCCTGAGGCCAGATCTTACCCTTGAGGGCCTAGATCAGGCTTCAGATAAAATGTTTTCTTCCGACCTGCAACCTGCAAAAACCGAACACCCAGAAATAAAATGTGCAAGGAAGAAACCTAAAACCCTAACAAAAACCAGCTAAATAATTACAATAATTACAAATTAAAGGCTCTAAATAGCCAGATTTATTGTTATGCCACATAAATATTTTCAAAATTTTAAATTTAATATGAGGTGCTTCAGAAAACCCTTCATGCATCTGCAACAAAAATTCTAATGATAAGCTCGGGATTAAAACTTGTTGGGATCTTTCAGAAAACGCAATCCAGGAGTTGGCTGGTTCAGTCGAGAACTTCCCCTAACGCTCGATAATCTTAAAATTAAAGATATCCTGCACAGCTTAAATCAACCATTAACATAGAAGGAGAAAACAACAATGAAATTCAGATCAAATGGAGATACGTGCCATTATATTCAGAAGTTAAATTATCATTCAAACCCCAAAGATCAGACAAGATACCTGTGCCTAAATCAATCTTCATCAAGCTCTCATCAATGGCTGAAAATAAAATTATGCAGAAAAATAAAACATCTTACAGCGTTTCTAGAAGAGTAACACCAGCAAGATTTCAACCCCAAAGTCTTTCTTTATTGCACAAAAAATGACTACAAGAGAGCTTTCTTTAGCACACGACTCTAAGATCGAATGATCTGAAATGACCCTTGACACCCTATTTAAAGGAAAATTTCCCAACAGTTAGTTCGAGTGATCCATGTCAAAATGATCTCGACTGTCGATGAGGATCAAAATCTCTTTTAATCTCATTTGTCGAAATTTTAAATGCATTTAATATATTAAAAAATTAAAATCTTGCATTTATTTCCTCAAAATTTTGACTTATTATTATTTTATTTTATTTTTTCAAATTTTTATTTATTTTTAATTTTATTTTTTTTATTTTTTAGGTTATTTTTAAACTATTACTTTTTTTTGTTTTTATATTATTTTTATTATTTTTACTGGACCCTTGAACTTAGCTTTTGGAAAAAAACACCTAGGACCTAGGACCTATGAGGGGATAAAACATTTTCTAACCCTCAAGACACTTTACAGTATGACTTGTACAATTTTACATCTCAAGGGGGAAAACCCATTTGACATAGACCCTCATAGACCACCCAGTCTTGCGACACAAACATAATCTAGCAGATCAAGCAATTTTTAATAACCTAACCACATAATTAGGATTATTTCCAAATTACTTTTACATAGACTCGGAGCACACTAGGATTTACCTAAGATTCTAATGACAAAATCCATTCTGGCTTTGGGGTTACGCTGAAGGAAAACTCTGCCGATCATGGATCGGTGAGACAAAAAACCTTCCGGAACGAAGATTATCACTAGAAAATTAGGTTTGCCTAGGCAATTTACATACATGACTCAGATCTGCTAAGATTATTTACAATTTACACATGCAGACTAGGTTTACAACATAACATGATCGGGTTAATGATGATAGTCGAATGGCACGGACACATCGATCAAATGCTATCCCTTTTGTGAAAAAAGGGGGTGTACTGCTATGGGTAGTTGACACGTAGTGGTCAACATAGTCCATAAATCAAATGCTCAAATCAGAGACGAAAGAGGGAAAATGAGGGAAGGAATGAAGGCTAGAAGAAGAGGGATACAACCTAATAGGCCTGCACCTAGGGTTTAGAGGCCACAAAGGCCTCACGACAAGCCTAGGAAGGTTGCCGTTGGGCTAAGGAGGGACCGAGAGGCCCTAAAGGGGTTGCGGCTTAAGGAGGAGAGGTCACCGAGAGGACGAAAGGCTAGGAGGGTAAGAGAAGGTTGGATGGAGGCAGGGAAGGCCTTTTCAGGCCTGTGACAAGAAGAAAAGGGAGGGCGAGTGGCCTAGAGGTCAAGACTAGGCCAACCAAGGCCAGAAAATGCCACAAAAGGGGTAAAGGAGGCACGTTGAGGCCTCTATGGGTCTGCGGCTAGGCCTTAGGAGGCTAAAAGAGGTTAACACATAGGCAAGAAGGGTTGGATGGCTAGGCTGGAGCATGACGCTGGGCCTAGGAGGCCCTAAAAGATTACAAAACCCTCACAAAATTGAATTTTTGCTTCAGATCTTCAACATTTGCCCAAAAGTAGTTGACGTTGGCCCTGCAAAATTTCTAGAGATTAAATCTTACTCTCAAGGGCCTAGATCTAGCTCTAATTCAACAATTCTTCTTGGATCTCACTTGCACAAATAAATTTACAAGTGCCCCAAACCCCAGTTTATAAAAAAAAAATTCAAAATCCCAAAACTCTAAACCCCAGTTGCAAAAAAAAGGTTAGAGAATAAAAATTATTTACAAAAAATTGTTATACAAAATTTATTTACAAGATATACAAATGTACAATGCTTAAAATAATTTTTTGAAGAATTCAAACTTTTATTTGATATGTTAATTTTAGATAACAATGGTATGTTTTATGCTTAAGACAATTTACGTCAATGTTCCTTTAATAGCCTAATGACAATTTCCAATTATATCCAGTAGCAATCATTTTAAATTATACACATTGGTAGTAAATGCAGATAGAACATAAAATCATATGCAGAAGACAAGTCAAGACAAGAGGACACAAGACGTGGTGAATGCCAGGAACAAACCCCATTGTGGGGAAACCCTTTGATCAAATCTTCTTATTATTCTTTAATAGTTCAATAGAGAGAGAGTACAAATATCATAAATACAAGCCCAAAAGAGATCTGCCAAATCAGCAGACAATGCAACCCTAACTAGAAAGTCAATTGTGGTCAAAGCTGTCCCAAATCAACCTCTAATCAACTCAGTCAACTGAAGAATATTATGACGTCTAGAGAGGGTCAAAGTCAACCCAAAACAACTTGGTCAACCCAAACAATCCTTGCTGTAATTTCTGCAGTCAAACAGAGAGTCAACGTTGTAGTAAACATGGTCAAACTGTCCCGAATAAAGTGGTACCTGATATTAATGTGCTTGGAGCGGTCGCGGAACACGATATTATCTGATAGACGGATCCACTCTGGTTGTCGCAGAAGATCACGGTGGTATCTGGCACGTGCTTAGTTAGCTCACTAAAGAGCTTCCTCAACCAAATTGCTTCACAACAGGCCATACTCGTAGCAATGTATTCGGCCTCGGCGGTGCTTAGTGCAATCGATTTCTGCTTCCTGCTCATCCAGGATATAGAAGCAAACCCCAAAGAGAAGCAACACCTAGACGTGCTCTTATGACCCACCACACTGCCAGCCCAATCAACATCTGTATATCCATGTGGCCTCAAATTCCTAGCACTGTATCTCAGTCCATAGTGGATTGTGCCTCAGAGATATCTTAAGAGATTCTTGGCAGCAACCCAATGAATATGATGAGGCTCGACCATATATTGACTCAATGTGTTCACAATGACGCATATGTCAGGACAGGAGTTGACCAAGAACATTAGCCCCCCCCACAAGTTGATGATTCTTGGTAGGGTTCGCCAATTCGGGCCCAATAACACTTCCACATAACTTCGTAAAATTGAGTTCCATCGGAGTAGACACGGACTTGCATTCTACCATCCCACATCTCTCAAGTAGCTTTATAATATATTTTCCTTGAGAAAGGAAAATCTCACCTGGCTTTTGCCAGACCTCCAACCCTAGGAAATAATGCATCAGTCTTAGGTCCTTCATCGCGATCTCGGAAGCCAACTCTCTCTTGCATTGATAAATGAGAGGGTCATCACCTGTCAGAAAGAAATTATCCACATAAAGGACTAGAATGAGAGGTTTGTTCTTTTCAACCTTGAAGTATAGGTTCAGGTCAACATCGCTTCTCTTAAATCCTAACTTCTTAAGATAGCTATCGATCCTTTCATACCAAGCCCTAGGGGCTTGCTTCAAGCCATAGAGGGCTTTCTTCAATTTGCATACATGTGTCTTACGTTCTTGAACCTCGAAGCCTTCGGGTTGTTCCACATACACTTCCTCTTTAAGTGAACCATGCAAGAAGGCAATTTTGACATCCATTTGATGAAGGTTCCATTCTTGCGAGACAACAAGGGCTATGATCGAGCAGATGGTGGTATATTGGGAAATTGGTGCAAATATCTCATCATAGTCTACTCCTTCCTTTTGAGATAAGCCTCGAGCTACAAATCTAGCCTTAAATTTCTCAGCAATCCCATCAACTCCGTGTTTGATCTTGTAGAGCCATTTCAAAGTGACCACAGACTTGTCCTTGGGTCTAGGAACCACATCCTAGACATCTTCATGATTGACTGATATTCCTCATTCATCACATCATTCCAAACCTGTTGCTTTACAGCTTCTTCGAATGTACAAGGCTCAGATTGTACAATGGTACTCATGGTAGCTAAGTACCCTTGGTACCTGTTGTCGCACAGAATGTCTAGGCACTGCGACAACGCTCAGATCAAGGGCTGTCACCCTGATCCCCAATCTCTCCATTTAAGTTGTCTCCCTACAATAGGCTAAGTGGGGTAGACCCTATCGAAAAATGGAATGAAGAAGAACTAGTTGGGAACCAATTAGTTCGAGAGACACAGTGAGGCGATCAAGTACTTGATTAAGATTTAGCAAGACTTGGGATTTGATTAGATTTTAAATGATTGATGCCAGTGCCTTATGGAGTCAACTATCTTGCTAGGAAATTTAGGACCAAGTAATTGATTTGCAATTGCTGCTTGGATGAATGACTATCTTATATGAAGTGCAGATCCTAAAGGTAATATGAGATGCAAGAATCTTGGTTAATTTTAGTTAAATGCCTATTTAAGTTTTAACCCTTCGATCCTTTCTATATTGAGCCTGATTTTGTAGTAATTGGCAGATAGAAGATAAGGTGAAGCACACTAAGGTTTGATTAACGATACCTCTCCTGAAAATCTAACATACCTAGTGCCTCAGGCGCTGCAGAGAGCTGTGGCTCTGACGACTACAAGGTCACCGTTTTAAGTACTATTAAAAGCAGGCTTCTCAAGCAAAGATGGATGGATACCTCTCTCTATTGACCAAGCTTATGCTTGGAAATAAATTTTATTTATGCAAAACGAACTTATATGCATATGCACCAGATGATGAGAAGAAGTTATACTCGAGGATTAGAAACACTTGTGTCGCAAAAACCCTTAATCATCAAAATAAAATATTCACTTTATTGGATGAAGACTTAAAAATAAACCCCTGAAAATATTACAATTAAATCACAAGCTTATTTTAAATCTTTTTTGATACAATTATAACTCAAAGAGAACAAAAACTTCTTTGATATGAAGCAATCAAGAGAGGAGAGAGAAGATGATATGATGAGATCAGTGAGTGTCCAAATGAGAGAAGGGTCACTCCTATTTATACAATTTAAGTGTGAGGATACGCATCCGTTGGGCTTCATGAACCTACATTCACTGAGGCCGACCTTGACAATTTGTCCATGAGAAAAATAAATTCAAAATTCCATTTTTGCTTTGTCAGAATGAGAGGATCTTTATATAAAAATTGTACCTCTTCAAAAGAGGAATCCAATGCAATAATCATCTCCATCATATGAGCTGTCCTACGGTGGAAGTTGGCCCTAGTTGCCAATTTTAACATGATGGCTAGATGTATTTCATAAGATAGATATTCAACCACAACCTTAGCGAAGTAAGAATGTCACATAAAATATTCGAAATCCAAACAGGGTTAGCTTGTGCCCACAGTCTGTGAACTTGTAGCCCAAGGATCGGGAACCTACAAACTCTTTACATCTTCTCC
>APFE031082697.1:0-12879 GCA_000404065.3 Pinus taeda | reverse complement strand
ATTCCAATGGGAGGTGTTGATGTTGTACTAGGAGTCCAATGGCTACAATACTTGGGTACAATAGCTTTTAACTTTCAAGAACTTTTCATGAAATTTTATGCAGAAGGAAAGGAAGTTGAATTAAGGGGTATTACAGGGAAACTAGGGACGATAATAAGCTCTAACGGTATGCCAAAGCTTCTAAAAAAGGAACAACGAGGTGTAATTGCACAATTATGTTCGCTAGATGTTTCCACATCGAAATCATCTATTTCTCTAGATCTCCAAAAAGACTTGGATAATCATTCCAAGGTATTTGAGACTCCCAAAGGTCTCCCACTTATTCGTGATCATGATCATGCTATTCATTTGATTCCAGGAAGTGTTCCTCCAAACATCAGGCCATACAGATATCCCTATGCCCAAAAGTATGAAATTGAACGTATGCTTATAGAAATGCTTGAGGCTGGTATAATTCAACCTAGCCAAATTTATTTCTCTACTCTAGTAGTATTGGTGCACAAGAAGGATGGATCATCGCGCATGTGTCCGGATTATAGGGAGCTCAACAAGCTCACTATTAAAGATAAGTTTCCGATTCCTGTCATTGATGAATTATTGGATGAATTGCATGGATCAATATACTTCACCAAGTTAGATCTTCATTCAGGGTATCATCAAATCAGAATGAAGACTGAATACATTCTGAAAACAACATTCAAAACTCATGAGGGTCACTATGAGTTTTTGGTCATGCCTTTTGTCCTTACCAATGCACCTTCTACATTTCACGGTTTGATGAATTCCATTTTCAAACCCTTCCTTAGAAAATTTGTGTTAGTATTTTTTGATGATATACTAATATACAACAAGTCTTGGAAGGATCATGTTGAACACAATGACAGGGTGCTACAACTATTGGAAGAGAAACAATTATATGCAAAAAGATCCAAATGTTTCTTTGGAGTACAAGAAGTGGAATATCTGAGTCATATTGTATCTCATGAAGGAGTTAAGGTAGACCCTAGCAAAATTAAACCATTAAGGAATTGGAAATCCCCACATCCGTAAAGCATTTGGGAAGATTTATTGGGTTGATAGGGTATTATCGCAAGTTTGTTAAGAATTATGGGAAAATAGCAGCACCCCTAACAACATTGTTGAAGAAAGATGCATTTTCATGGACTCCAGAAGCAACAAAGGCCTTCAAATATCTTAAACAAACAATGTGCCAAGCACTGGTCTTAGCTACACCAGACTTCACAAAAATATTTATTGTGGAATGTGATGCTTCTGGAAATGGAATTGGTGTTGTTTTAATGCAAGACGAAAGACCCATTTCTTTTGAAAGTCATCCAATCAAGGGACAATATTTACAAAAAGCTATTTATGAGAAGGAAATGTTGGCAATACTACATGCACTTAAGAAATGGAAACCCTACCTAATGGGAAGACACTTCAAGGTAAAACAAGATCATGATAGCCTTAAATACTTTTTAGAACAAAGATTATCTTCTGAAGAACAACAAAAATGGGTCACAAAGATGTTGGGTTATGACTTTGAAATCATATACCAAAAAAGAAAGTAAAATGTTGTGGCAGATGCACTCTCAAGAAAGGATGAGAATGTGGAAGCATTGTTGTGCGCCATTTCTATTACCAACCAGATTGGATAAACGAAGCAAGGGAGGAATGGAAGAATGATGAAGAAGTGTGGGAACTGTTAGAGTCGGTCTGGTCAGTCCTCCGTTAGAGATCAAAACTCTTTATGCATTTCATTTTTTAGGTGTCCCGCTCCATTCACCCAGCTGCATTTCACTAGGGGCATGCCATAATCTAATGGAGAAGGTCATGCTAGTCATTCCCCCTCATGTCTGGCTCCTGCTGGCTCAGGTCTTTTGTCAATAGTCATCAAAGTCCATGACAGTCAGGGTCTGGTCCTTTAAAGGACAAAAGTCATTTTCGATGTTTAGGTCTAGGGATTCATCATTTTGGTCTTTGAACATGTCCAGTAAAGCCATGCAGGCCAGAGTAAGGCCCTTACACAGTTATAATTTAGAGAGCTTCATCGTCATGTGGATAGACTTCGACTCTTCTTCAAAACTCTGTTTTGAAGAAAAGTCAAACAGTGTCATTTATGAGAAAATTTTAGAAATAGTCGTCATTTGATTTCTTCAGATGTAGTCATGGTTTCTGTGGCCAAATGTCTTGTTGTGCAATCCCTGCAAAGAGTGCCGAAAATTTCATCATTTGAGCTAAAATTTCAAAGGGAAAGTGAAAATCAGTGTGTTTTAAAGTCAGTGAAAAAGTGTCAAAACACAACATTAGAAAAATGGGTTTTCAAGGAAGCAAAAATTTAACCCATCACTTCCAAGGCTATATATACAAGTTTTCATCAAAATCAAAGGCATTGTGCTAATCCAAGCATTAGAGAAATGTCACAAAGGGTGTGAGTGTGCATCATGCGTGTTTGCGTGAGTTGGAGGCAGTTTGAGGAGTGCGGCACATATACCCAGGGGCGCGTCACACACACAGGGCGCGATGCACATAGGGCCTACCCAGAGCTCAAACTTTCCACAGGTGCGGCGCATACCCAGGGCGCGACGCACATAGACCAAGGGCCGAAACAAGGCCAAATCACCTCCAAATTTTTGTGAAGCCTATCAAATTGAAAGCTAGGCTCTTTTACATCATTTGTTCATCAAGTTTTATCAATGATATGATGGTTTATACCGATGTTTGAATGCAACCAAATGCATAAAATCAACCATAAGAAATCACCAAGAACCATGATGGCTAGGGTTGCTAAAGTGAGTTGTTAGTGCCAAGGTTCCATTCCACCCATCATTTTCCCCTCACCTACCATTTTTCCTATCCTCCCTTTCTCATTTTTCCTATATCCCTGCCCTAAGTTACTACCAAACCCTCTCCCCTATCCCTCCACTATTTGGTCAATATGACACCCCAAACCCTACCTTGTCAAAACCCCAAACCCTACCCTATAAAAATACCCAAACTCCTCCCATATCCCTAAAAAAATTTCTCCCTATAACCCCTATTCCCATTACATTACTCCCTTCCTAATACTCCCTGTTTCATTGTTCCCCTTGGTAACAGATATTCAAAGGCACCCAACCTCACACCATCATCAAAGGGCAGCCTAGATACAGTAAACAAAGTAGTCATGACATCACAACATTCGTCCGAGTATGAGATGGAGACACAAAGTGACTCATCCTCAGAAGAGCAGGCTCCCAGGAGACACCACAAGAGTGGCAAACATGTCAGGGATGAGCCCACTACCCTCACTGAATTGCAAGCATGCCCTTTTTGCCTTGTCATGTTTCCAGCACCTAGCATGTTTTGAATTTTGTCAAAGGGTGGCTAATGTTAGAGTTCATCATGATTTGGCCCGTCTTTTTGTGCTTCATCTACATGGAGGTCAGTCTATCTTGGCCGGGGTCACTTTCACATTAGCACCCAAAACTATATCAGTGGCAACAGGTATACCAAATGTTGGAGAACAGTGGCATAAGAAGAAGAAGGTGGATAGGCAACACTATGAGCCTTACATCAAGGCCAGATTCTTGAGTCAGCTCACAATAGTCTTTCCCTTCAATTACTTGAAAGATGAGTATGCTCCACTCATGAGATTGATCATGAAATACTTCAGCTATGAGGGGAGGTTCTCTCGACTATATGCCTATCACATCTGGTTGCTCATGCACTTTACCAGGGTGAGGATGATGAACCTCCCATTTTGCATATGCAGGAACATAGAGAGGATGAACACCTTAGTGCTGCATAAGACCCCTCAACAACAGCTTAATAGTGTGTACCACTTTGCTCTCATCCGGATTTTGGTAGATCATCAGTTGGGATTGCAGGGCATTGCTTGGGAGGACTTCATCTCCCGTGACTTCTTCAGCACATCACAGGTACTATCAGAGCCAGAGCAGGAGATGGGTGGTCCTTCTCATCAGTATGAGCACCATGAGACCACTACCATGCCGGTTTTTGTTACATATGAGAGGGGCAGTAGGCACTTGTTTGCAGCAGCAAAGCGAGTGTTATCTCCACCCAAGGTGGAAGGGGCCTCACTTTTGGCATCAACGACACAGGTACTGGATAAGGGCAAGAAGCTCGTGCATGATGAGGGGCCATTAGGTAAACAGGGGACCGATGTCATCCTCATTTAGGATGATGAGGTAGAGGCAGAGAATGCCCAACTTAGGATGACCATTCAGGAGCAGGACACGGAGATCCAAGACTTGATACTCAATGTGGAGAGGGCCAGATGGATCATCAAGTATCTGGAGTAGAGGAACAAGCATCTTGAGGACCAGCAGGCAATCATGGAGCTGCAAAGCATCTGTGAGAATCGACAAGCTGCCCAACAAAGGAGGATCGAGCTCACTACCTTGGAGCAAGAAATCAACAATGATCGTGAGTCGTGGCTAGAGAAGATTAATATCCACTTGGAGAAACTGCTGGAGAAGGCCAACAGAGACAAAACCATACTGAGGAGGATGGCCTATCATTACAGGGCACGGAACATGAGTGCAAAGGCCCGGATAAGGAGCTTGAAGGCCAAATTGAGCAGAGCAACAAAAGAGGAAAAAGAGCAAGATTGGCTTCAGATCTTGGCTGAAGCTTCTTTGGCCCAGTATAGTGCCTCTTAGAGAACCTCCAACCCAAATTTCAAGAAATTTGGGACAATTTTGGTCACATGGAAATTTTTTGGCACAAATACAGGTTTTCTCTCTATACATGCCTCGCCACCGGCGCGACGCATAGGATTGGGAGCTCCAAATGCGAAATGGTTTGCATTTTTGGATTCATCATGCAAAATCACGACTACTGACACTCGAGAAAGAAATTTGGGCATGATTTGAGTCTCTAGGAGGTCAAAAACACCTAAAAAATGGCCTCACTGCCCCTATTTTGACACACAAGAAGCAGTCTTGGGATAATGAAGATTTGGAGGGGCACATGAGCTCCAAATTAAAAAATTCCACTTGGGTTAGAAAGTAGACAGAACAAGCTTTCCAACAAGCATACGTGGGCACATTTTGGACTCTTGAAAGTGCCTCAAAATGGGCCTCAAAGTGGTGCAGCGCATACAGAAAATGGCACGGGGCATATAGGAAAAAAGGCCCAATTTGCCTTTTGTTTTGTGAAATTTCGATTCACGACTTTTCATAAGTGGGCCCTCTCATCTACACTTCACGTTTTTGACACCAAAGGTGGCTTTTAAAGTACTTTCACTCTAGATGGGCATCTATCCAAGTGGCAAAGGAAGGCAAAGGGTCACCCAAGCCATTTGTCATGTTTGTGGTGCTGCACCTGTAGCTAATGTTTGGCTCTCCACCTTCATTTTGTAATGATTCGAGTAACTCCCAAACCCTTGGGAGTTCTATCTCTTCATGGCACATTCTATATATTGTATGCAAACCATTTGCAAAAGGTTGGTTGGCTTGTAACTTCTGGGAGACTGTGGGAAAGAAACTCTGTTTCTTCATTGTATAATTTTTACAAAGGATTAATGAAAGGAAACGGCTCCGTTTCATGAGATTCATGTGGTTTTGAGTGTATCAAATGTGTCTCTTATGTTTCATATGTATCTTGTTATGTTTCATAGTTCATTTTGTATTCATTTCTAGTGAAATTTTCTAAGTTGGATAAGGTAGAATTCAATTTTATTGCTCTGCTTGTGGGAAAATTTCATGTTCAGTGTTCATTCTTCTGTTGAAAAGGATTCATGTTGTCCATGCCCTTTTCACCTTCTTAATCAATCTCTCCATTCCACACCATCTTAAACTAAATTTCTAGGCTTTCCGCCTATCTTGCCTCATGAAATAATCTGTGCCTTTGTATTAAGTTCTCTGTTCATTTGAGGTCCATTGGTCCCATACTATCCCAGAAATACAGTCATTCATAAAAATCACTTCTTGTATCCATATTCACTTAATAGCCTAAGATAAACATTTCACTGAGTCATCTCAGGCCATTTCGTTTATCTATTCACTAGGTGTGAATCGGAGAGAGCACTCTCCTATTCTAGTAGGGTTAGCTACCAGACTGAGCGTGGTTTGTGGTTACCCTGAATTTGGCCTTCCTTCAGCCTGAGGTGGATTTAGGTGCTAACATAGTGGTGACTCCACTGGGGAAGAAATCAATCCCCTTGCTTCTTAATAATTCTAAGCTTCCGGATGATAAGTTTAGGATTTGATAGGCTGAGTAAAGTTGGTTCTGTCCTTTGATTTTTCTCAATAGCATGCTGGCTTCTAGAAGATACACCAGAGCTAATCCAGATCTCGACCCTCCGCACATCTATGAAAATCCCAATTTGATTTCAAGAATTTGTCTTTAAGAAAGCTCTATATTGCCCGTGAGGAAATCCGATTCATGCCCAGACATTTTTGAGTATATTGAAGAGCTAGAGTTTGATGAGCAGTTTGAATTATCGTTGTTCGAAACCAAGTCCGAAAGAGCGGTTGACTCTAAATCCCCAATCCACAGTTTCTTGTAGACTTGGAGACGGAAAGGGCTAACTGGTCGATTGATAACTACATAGTAGGCTCAGCTTCAAACTCCAATTGCTAGCCCCTTACAAACTGTGCACACTCCTCCAACACCTCTGAGGATGAATCCGCCAAGAGTGATGGCTGCCCGTTTTGCACCTCTTGTTTTGCCTCAAGTTTTAGATGATATGCCCGCAGATTACCAAAGAAAAATCCCATTTTTTGATGGCACTCCTAATGGCATTACTGCTCAGCAACATGTGGACAGAATGGAAGACTTCTATGAACTTCATGAGATCGATGCGGAGAATGTGGCAATGAGACTTTTTGTATAGACATTCGCAGGTGAAGTGAGGAAATTGTTCAAAGGTTTTCCGGCTGCTCGTATCACTACCTTGGCTGACCTACAAAGACAATTTTTAAACCAATGGGAAGTGAAAAAGAATCCTCTTCAAATTCTGGCTGAATATGAGCAAATAAAAAGAAACGCGGGTGAGTCGGTCCAAGATTATTGCACTAGATTCAATACAATTTATAATGAAATTCCAGATAAGCTAAGGCCACCTATGGGACTAGCCATGTTGAAGTTCCTGGATGGTTTTGATGTTGACATGGCTTATCAATTGAGAGAAAGAGAATCAGCCACAATGGAAGACATGCAAAAGATAGTGGTCAGCGTTGAAGCAAATCTGTTGACCAAGAGAGCTAGAGTAAAGGTAGAGAAGAAGGTCACTGCAAAGGAAGAATCTTCCTTGATAGATCAACTACTTTGGCAGGTAGAGAAGATGCTTGAGAGAGTGAAACTTGTCAAACAGGAGCCACAAGTTAGAAATCCTAACTTTCGTGGGCAGCAACAACCACAATATAGACTAAGACAGAGAGATCAACGAGCCCAAGAGTAGATTGTGCAACAGCCAGTACAAACACATTTGCAGCAAAATTTTGTGCATGGAACAGAATCAGATGAGGAGGGGAATGTAATAGGCGAAGAAAATCACCTCTTTAATCCTGATGATTTGCCTATTTATCTCGCTGAGGAGGAGGAGTATGCAGAGAGTTCAGCGGCACACAAAGATGTAGATTTCATTCTAGCAAGTGACATCATCTTGGAGGAAGAATCAGATGAGTACCAAAGAGGCTATATGAATGCTTTGTCCGCCCAACAACAGCAATACTCACTTAGAAACATAGATGTGCCAGTCAGACCCATTCATAAAAGGAAATATGTTGAAGCGTCAAAGAATGATTCAGCAGTTACACAAAGGAAATGAAAGGAGGTGGTTGATCCAGAGAGCAGCAAATCACCATCAGCAGAACAATCACATCAACAAGTTGCATCGAAAGAAAAAGAAAGGAAAGAAATCCCAGTCAAAGAGGTAGAAAAGATTCCCACTTTCAATTTAGAGAATGAGATTTCTAAAATGAAGATATCCATCCCCTTGACTGAAATATTGAAGAACAACAGTTATAAAGGACAGGTATCTAAAATGTTGAATTTGGACCCAATGTCCGACATGGTGAATGTCGAAGATGATCAACCTGAAATGATTTTTGGGCCAGCATCAAATGGTGAGTCTCCTGATAGTGATGTGCCACCTTTTTACATCAGTTTAAGGGTGTATGATTTTGTGTTACATAACGCCATGTTCGATTCCGGAGCTTCTCACAATCTCATGGCCAAGGCAATCACGGATAAGCTTGGTCTGGACATCACTTGACAATATCATGATCTCTATTCATTTGATTCCAGCAAAGTAAGATGTATATGTCTCATCAAAGACTTGGTTGTGAGTTTGGATTAGCTCCTAATGAAGAATGTTTTGATGGATGTTGTGGTAGCAAACATTCCTCCAAGGTTTGGCATGCTTCTCTCCAGGTCTTGGGTAGCGAAATTGAAAGTGACACTACAGCTAGATTTATCCTATGCAACGATTCCAGTGTTTGGACAAATGAGGAAATTGTATCGGGAACAAAAAATGATGTACATGATCAGAAGCAAGGAGAAACCAATAAATCATCCAATTAACTATGTACATACAGATTTAGAGTGTTTTGTCTTGTATTCAGATATTTTAAATGATATAGATAGTCAGTTAGTAGAAACAGAGGATATTCCAGAAATAACAGAAAATTTCAGAGAAGTTTTGAAGAAAGAAGAATAAGAACAACAGAACACCGTTGGGCAATCAGCTCAAAATAATAGACAGCAAGCAGACAAGGCACAACAAACAGATTTCCAACACTTGCAAGAGGAGGAAGAAGGTTTGTGGACCATGGATTTCGATGGAGCAGTGGGAAATGATGGTGCTGGAATTTGAATTTGGGTACACAATCCTTTCTCCGCCCCAAACAAAGTCCCTAGTAACATGCGGGTATGCTCTTACAAGTTGGCTTTTGAGTGTTCAAATAATGAAGCTGAGTATGAAGCTCTGATTGCTGGCCTAAAGATTCTAAGAAATTTGAATGCTAAGAGGATTTCAATATATGGTGAATCCGAATTGGTTATCAAGCAAGTCAAAGGTGAATATCAAGCAAAGCATCCTAGGATGCGGGCTTATCGTAATGCAGTCCTTGACATTTTAAAATTATTTTTAGAATACACCTTGACATGTGTGCCTCATACAAAATAGTATTGCTGATTCTCTTGCTAAGGTAGCAAGTAGTTTGAAGATCCCAATGAACTTTAACAACAAATTCGAAATCGATGTCAAGCATCGTCCAACCGTTCCAGACAATCAGAGATATTGGCAAGTGTTCCAAGATGATGAGGAGATTGATGATTTTCTGCAAAACAAAGGCAAGTTCAAAGAGACCTCAATTGATGAAGAAAATGACGATGGTAAAGGTAATGGTACAGATGAGGTGCAGATCAATGAAATGGACGTGTTGCAGCTGAAGAATAATGATATTCTGAAAGGCTTGATACCTTTAGAAGAACTCTTTGATCAAGATGATGTAGCCCACAAGCCAACATTGCAGCCAACAGAGAAGGGTGTGGAAGAGGTCAATATCGGGACAGCTGCAAATATGAAATTGGTAAAATTGTCCAAAGAATTGCTGCCAAAGATCAAGGATCAATATATCAGTTTGATGTCTTCATTTGCAGATGTGTTTGCTTGGGACTATTCTGACTTAAAGACATATGACACCAATATAATTCAGCACACTATACCCATCAAGCCCTATTAGCTCTGTTATGTAAAAGGATAAGAAAATGGATTCAAGCACTCTCAAAGTCTGTAAACACACTTAAGTTCATGCCAAGCCAACCATTTCTGATATTCAATTCTTCAAATTTTGGCTAAAATCTTCCTACCGGTTGAAGAAGTTGCAAGAGGAAAGCCCTTGGAAGAGCGGAAATACACTATCGGGAGGCACAAATACTCTAAAATCATGAAAAATCTCAAATCGCAGGCTTAAGGGTCCGAAATCATATCAGCCATTGGATCTGGCTGATCAACGATCCAGATTGCGTCGGCATACCGCAGTCGGAGCAGGCGGGCAGTGGCAGTGACACAGGAGACCTCACCGATGTGCGATCGTCGATATCGCATCGGTGGGTCGCAATGGAGGACTTACAAGAGGTCTGGGCCTTTATATTATGCGATCGCCGATATCGCATCGACGCTTACAAAGGGGGCAGGACCTTTTGCATGGTTATGTTTGCGATGCGATAAGCCGAACTCGATGGCGCTATAAATTATTTCTCATAAATTTTCGGGTCCGCGGTGATATCGCTATCGACACTTTTAAAAGGGGCGGAGCTTTTATACAAGGCATGTATGCGACCCGATGGGTCGAACCCGATATCATTATGAGTGATTCTTCATAAAATTTCAAGTCCGCGCAAAGGTGTTTTTCAATGTATTTCGTGTATAAGAGGAACACAAAGGAAAGCTTAATAAGTGCCGATGCGATGTGGCCCAGACCCGATGGGTTTTCAAAGCAGAATGGCATAATATTTGAGGTGCGCAAAAGCCATTTTTATGATTTTGGGACATTTTTACATGTATTTTCAAATACAATGAAACAGAGGATTGGCCGGTTAAGATATGCAATGCGACCCGAAAGGCAGACCCGATAGAAAAAATATATGTGTGTGGGCCCTTGATATTCAAAAAATAGCAAGGTGGGCGGTATTTCTCAGTGGCACGAAGATGATGAAAGCAAGCATGCAGCAATACAGCGCAGTAGGTAGCTACCTTCAAATATTATGGCCGAGCAAGAAAGAGGACGTGCCCCAAACAGATCAACATTTATCAGTCATGATGGAGCCATTTCAATGTTCAGCGACTGCAGTTAATCAGCAGTATGGCCGAGGAGGAATTAGGACACCACAGATCTAGTCAAAGCATTCAATGGCTATGGGCTTCACCCATATTTCATTCCACCTACCCAAAAAGGACCGCAGAGCACTAGAGAGGGACAAATCTATTCAAAACACAGTCAGATTTGTATCAGAGGGCCATTCCTAAATGTAAATATGGTTGGTGGCCATTTATGGGCTCCTCCACGCATTGTTTAACAGAGATATTTTGTATTGTAACACGATATATACTCAGAACTCAGATGTAATCAGGTGATGAGTGTTTGATGAATGAGAGCTTATTATAGCCTTCTAACTTCTGGAGACTGTAACTACTTTGTAACCTGCAGCGTCTGGTCTTCATTTCCAATCGATACAAGCTTCTTTTGCTGTCAATTACTCACTTTCCATTTCTTCTTCTTGTTCCAGGCTGTGCCTATTTTGCATTCGTGCATTTGCTGTAAATGTTAGCATTAGAGGGGCTGTCATCCCACCTCTGTGTTAGAATTTGGCATGTATAACTGAACATGTATGCAGGTTTCTGTTGTTGTAATGCATAGAGAGCTGTCATCCTGTCTATGTATTAGAATCCATATTTACAGACCTTTTACTGGTTTCCGCCGGCCATCACAGGGTCCTGTGCATCCGCTGGGGTGATTAGTTTTCTTCATTATCACCTTTACCTTAAGCTGTGAGTAATTGGTGGTTAAAAGCCTTGTAGTCTGGAGGTGTTCACCCATGTCTGGGGTCAATCATAGTAGAAGTGGTTATTTGGCTTAAAGGTGCTGCACATCCTCCATTTATCCATCATTTCATCTGATAGAATTGTTAAATTTTTAATGTTCCTGAGCATCACTGATATACAACCTAGGTGATTTTCTTGGGGTGATAACATTAATTGGCACCTTTGCCGGGGAGAGGAGAATCGAATCTCAGCTTCCCTGGGAGAACGACATAGTTTCAAGCTTTGATGACAGACAAGGTTTGAACACAGAATTTGGTTGTAATCATCTGTCAGGCGACTCCACTGGTGGAAAACCATCCTTGGCGACTCCACTTTGAAGTTCTGGCTCAGTTTGTGAGGCATACTAGAAGAAATCCGCAGAAGTTCCCAGCTGAACCATTGCTTGACCTTGAAAAAGTTGTTAAATCGAAGAAATCATCAAAGAAAGGGGCATCAGGAAGATTTATCTCTGAAAGATGAGTTTATAGCTGAAGAATCACAGCTTGAAGTTTTAGAGCCTACCACTGTTAGCAAAGAAATTCTTTTAGAGATCAGTTCAGCCCCTTTTGCAGTCAGTTCTCCTTTGAATCTCAGTCCAAAGAGAGTTTCCCATACTGTTCAAAACATCCCAATATCCTTCCCATCCATTACATTATCTCCTGCTGCTCTATCTGTTAGTATTCTTCCACATATTTCAAATATGGCAGGACAACAAGCACCTACCAGGATTGAATGGATCGTTGCTGCTAGATATGGACCGTTGGTCTTGCCTGTACCTTTAAATGCCATGCCTACAGGAGAATATCAAAAATATATGCCCAAATTTACTGGAACAGAGGGAGTGACAACGGAAGAACATCTTGAAGCTTTTTATAGTTATGCTGACAATTTAGATATCAGTGAGAATGACGTATGGATGAGAGTTTTTGTCCAGAGCCTTGATGGAGAGGCTAGGAAGTGGTTTAGAAAATTGCCCCAGAGATCTATAATAGATATTGAAGCATTAGATGAAGCATTTTTGAAGCAATGGGGAGATAAGAAGGACCTATTATATTATCATACCGAGTTTGGAAACTTGAAAAGAGAAAAGGGTGAATCTTTGCATGATTTCAATAAAAGATTTAATAAGATGTATAGTAAAATACCAGTTGAGGTAAAGCCTATCCCCACCACTGCCAAACTTACATATGCTAATGCTTTTGACCCTGATTTCTGCTTACTGTTGAGAGAAAGAAGATGCCCTACTTTGAATGATATGCAAGAAGCAGCCCTCGAGGTGGAATCAAATATTATGGCAGCAAAGAAGTTGAAAAGTCAAATTGATAGGAGAAAGCCGAGAGGGGAGG
>APFE031082691.1:0-15723 GCA_000404065.3 Pinus taeda | reverse complement strand
AATGAAGAAGTTTTCGCAACATCCAAGGGGAAGAGGTTGGTAGAGACATTGTGGGAGATTTAGTCATTGTTGGCTTGGGCATTGTAGCAATAGAAGATTATGCCCATGAGTGAGACTCTGCCCTTAAGTATGAGCACGTCGATTTGGCCATGCTACTGTAAACAACTTTACTCTTATTATAATTTAGCTTGCAATGTATGAATTCCTTCAATCAATCTGATCTGATGAATTTGAGCTCTTATATCCATGGAGCTTCCGCTTGAATCAGAATGATCAAAAACATTCAACTGCATTGTCCCACATCACAGTTTGATTCTCAAAGTCTGACAGTGATGGCAAGCTATCTCTTAGGCTAACTCTTATGCCTTCATGATGTCTCTAATCCATTGCTCTTCAAACAATGATTACATACTAAAAATCCTCATGTGGTACAAATCACGGCGAGGAGACCCAAAAAAGATTTGCCACAACGAGGATCTGTGACTTTTCTGGCGGTCGAACCCTTGGATCATGAATCCCATGCATATCTTGATCCCTTTTATGTTAGGGTGACAACTTTTAAGCAAATCTGTGACTTTTAATAGGAACAACTTTGCACCATTGTATTGGATCGTCACAACGCTAATATTTAGCATTCAACCAATCAATTATTGTTCCAAAAATCATTCCCAAAAACAGATCTCAGAGGAACGAACCATGCACACGTTATTTAATTGATCACTCCACACAAATCCAAGATCTCGATCCTTATTAGCTTTGATACCATATTCGAAATGAGAGAGATCAGAGAGAGTGATTACACAAAACACCAAAATGCACTCTGATATTTTTCGTTGATCATAAGAGATACAAATATAAAGGACATAACACACTAACTTTGACACATCTAGATCATGATTCTTACGCATAACATAGGAATCAACAGTTTCGAGACTGATGTCTAAAGACTCACAATGATGACTACACATGACATGGAAGCATTACTTCCAACAATTTTAGGACAAGATGTGGGATGCTAAGGAGATGGAGTGTAAAATGAAGCTAAGCTACTATAAGGAGGTCATCAACCCCACCTTTGATAACCATAATTATCTCGCTATGTTAGCTAACACTAAGAAGAAAATGAACATCGCTAGGATTAAAACTAACTCTCATGAGCTTCGGAGTGAGACCAGGCGGTGGTCTACCCCCAATACTCCATGGGACGATAGAATTTGTCACATTTGTGATATACTAAGAAGGTGGAAGATGAAAAGCACTTCCTTTTAGACTGCCCGACCCTTGCCCACATTTGCTCACAACTCCCTATCATTAGCCACACCTCCAATCTTTTTGACTTATTAAGCGAACCCAACTATAGTGATCTTGGAACACTTCCTTCCCTACTCCTCGATCACAAAAACAAGATTTTCAAGAATGGAAATTAGACTCTCTTTTCTTGAGGTCCGATATATCACATTGGTCTTAGTGGACGTTAATCATCATCATCATCGTCATCATTATTATTATTAATTAAAAAAATTAATATAAGTTAAAGATATATACATTAAAAAAAGTGTAACAAGGAATTCATTTTCATTTTTCATAGAGATTCTTAATATGTAAATATGGTTTGTTACAATACCATAGGCCAATATGGTTTGTTATCAATACAACATATCCAAAACCCTACATTTCACATGACTCTTCTTCACATGGTATATGTTTTAATTAATTAATATAGTTAGAAAGAAAGAAAGAGTATAACTAATTTTGAAATATATTTCAACCTTGAACTCCTGATTGCTAAAAATATTCTAGAATATCCCATGGAGATTAACTCCTTACCTCCACTTAATAATTATTGATAATTAAATTGAATTAATTGTTAATAATTAAATTAAATGGATGATAAACACCAATCTATTGTAAGCATCTTATATCCCACATTACCAACATTAAAAAACTTAAAAAATTAGCTAAGTTATAAGTTTATTTTAAATTATTAATTTATTGCTATTATTAATTATGGAAAGAATATATATGAGTTAAACACATACAATTTGTAGGAAAAAGGCATCTATATTTAAAAAATGTGTAAAGCAATGGAGTTTCATTTCAACATTATCATGGAGAGATTTTATTACAATACCATGGGTCAATATCATAACTTACCAATACCATATGCCCAACATATAGTAACTCTTTTCATATCAAACTTATTCATGTAACATTTTTTAAGTCAAAGTCCAAAGGGTCTTGGATAGAGCAATGAGTGATGGTGATTGGATGCTCTATTAAGGCACTCCGCTCTCTTAAGAAACTCAGTGACGGTGCTTGGATGCTCTATTAAGGTACTCCTTGATGTGAAGTCACAATCCAGCGCCGATTTCACAATCTAGCTCCGATTGGGGTGATAAATTGGATGGGAAGAAAACATAGTTTTCCAACTTTACAGAACAAATACATTTTAAACTAATTAATTTAGTTTTCCAACTTTACAAAACAAATACATTTTAAATTAATTAATTTAATTAAAAACGAATACTTTTAAATTTATAACTATCTCTTATTAAATTATAATATAATTTTTAGAATTTAAATCTTCAGCATCCAAAATTAAATGCTTTCTAGTGTTAGGAGTTCACTCATCGGAAATAGTATTCTAGTCCTTAAATAAGATCTACATTATTTTTTTAAACAATCCCTCGTGCAAGAGGTATAGTTATAAAAAGGACCTCCTTTTCATGAACCAAGATATTATTCATTCCTTTATAAGAGGAGCCCTAATAGTTTTACTAGTATAAAAAAATTATAGTTTTCAATATTTAATAATGATGGATAACTAGAATAAATTTACAAATTTCCTATTTCAACGCAAACTGACTTATCGACATAATTAAAAATAGCAAATATATATATTTTGATTAAACATAGCTGATATATATTTTTATCTAACGAAAAAAATCCTTTTAATATATTAAAATTTTTACGGTCTAATTATTAAATTATTAATACAACTCTGTATAAATAAAGATGATTAAAATAGGTTCACATCATTACTTTATTTATATATATACACGCATCCATCATGGTAGATGGATCATCGGCGGTAGATAGTTTATCATCAATTTGGATTAATGTTTTGAGAAAATTATGCAAACTGCAAGCTCTCCTTTCTACAAATTCAACCATTTTTCTACTTAGTAATCGTCTACTCATCCCTTGGGTACTCCGTTGGTCGCCTTCGAAACTTTAGCCCTCGTCGTCATTATTAGCCGTTTAGACGGCGTTCATGCTCGTGGGGAAAATCTCACAGCCACTCTATTTTACCTTCGATATCTTTATCAGAGTATAAGGCCCAAATATATCGCATCATTTCTCGACGGGGCAGGGTAGCGTTACTTTACGTTATATGGAGTCGTGCCCCGGATGACCATGCCTCCCTCTGCCGACCTTCTAGAAATCACTGCACCGTCCATCTTGATACTTTGCAGGGTCAAAATTTGATGGGTAAATTGTTCGTAAGATTACTGTACTTCTGGTTGGTTGCGAATCTCCTACGTCGTTGGTTTTTAATTACCTACCTGCTGCCTTTTCTTTCAATGTTAATCATTTTGGTTTTTAATTACCTACCTCCTGCCTTTTCTTTCAATGTTAATCATTAATGGTTTGTTAGCTTGTGTTGTTCAAGATTGTACTACCTGGTATGTGAGAGTAAACATCTCACCTTAAAAATTAGATCATACCATATCTTTTCCACCTAACGATAAAAACAACTCACACTCTAATTCCACTCATAATCTTATAAACAGTTCCCACTCTAATTCCATTTATAATCTTATAAATAGGTGTTACATTATGCAATCTCAGCAGCTATCCTTCATATACTGTATTTCTCTTGCATCAAATTGTCTAACACCGTTGGGCTATTTCTTCCGGCTTTGGCTGAGTATCGAAAATTTGATCTTTCATGGCATCTCGGCACTTCAAAGTATCAAGAAAGCCGGCCGTCCTCGTCGCTCCTTCCCGGCCTACTGATAAGAGATTATGTACTTCTCCAATATCGATGATCAACCGACCCTGAGATTTCATTGCCTCGTTGTTCAGTTCTATCGGTTCGACCCATCGAAGAAGGGTGAGGATCCCGCCCGAGTTATCAGAGAAGGGCTGGGCAACGTTTTAGTGATCTACTACCCTTTTGCTGGAAGAGTCAGAGAGGCTCCCGCCGGAAAGCTCGTGTTGGAGAGCACTGGAGAAGGCGTGCTGTTTGTGGAAGCCGATGCGGACGTTGCTCTCGAAGAGTTAGGAGACCTCCTGCCGTCTTTTCCCTGCTGGCAAGACCTGATATACGACGTGCCGGACACACTGACTATTACCAATTCTCCTCTCCTTCTAATTCAGGTTCGTTCAATCATGTTCTGACTCGATTTAATGCTTTTTCTTCCAATCGAAGTTGTGACTTAACGTACCATGGCGTCTCAAACTTTCAGGTAACAGGTCTGAAATGCGGAGGGTTCATATTCGCCATGACTTTTAATCACACCATAACCGACGGACTTGTCCTCCTTCAGTTCATGAACGCTCTCGCCGAAATGGTGAAGGGGGCTACGAGGCCTTCGGTTCTCCCTGTTTGGAAAAGAGAAAACCTCCGACCCCAGGCGAATCCCGTTGTCAAACTTCCTCACTACGAATACGATCAAATAGAAGACAGTGATCAAATAGAAGACCCCAGGCGAATCCCCTCTCCTTCTAATTGACGTTCGTTCAATCATGTTGTGACTCGATTTTTTTCTTTTATTTTATTTTTTATGTTTTCACTTTGTTATGGCGCATGGTGGCATTGAATGCTTTTTCTTCCCCTCGAAGTTGTGACTTCTAAACGTACCATGGCGTCTCAAACTTTCAGGTAACGCGTCTGAAATGGGTTCATATTCGCCTTTAATCACACCATAACAGACGGAGTTGGCCTCGTTCAGTTCATGAACGCTCTAGCCGAAAAGGTGAAGGGGGCTACGAGGCCTTCGGTTCTCCCTGTTTGGAAAAGAGAAAACCTCCCGTTGTCAAACTTCCTCACTACGAATACGATCAAATAGAAGACAGAGACCTAACGAGTTGATCCACAATTCATTCTTCTTACTCGTCCTTAACAGCCGTTTTCGATTCGTTTATCAATTTCACAGCGAAAGACAGCGGCTTGTGTGTCAGCTCTTCTGCGGTCGTCCTGGTGCATGCAAGACTTATCGCATTCCCGTAGAACCCTCCAGGAAGCGGCGGGTGCCATTTCGTGCGGACATTCACAGTGAATATGAACTTAACTTCCTGCTCCGTGTGCAGTTGGAAAGCCTTCGTTCTCAGACGCCACAAAAACGCCGATAGAACTTCAAACGTTGAGTACTTTCATTCACCTACTGCTTGCCGTTTGAGCGACTCGATCACCTAGTGTCCGAAGAAGAATGAATTGTGGATCAACTTGTTAGGTGGCACTATCTTCCCATCTCTATCTTCTATTTGATCGTATTCGTAGAGTGGGAGTTTGACAACGGGAGGTTTTCTCTTTTCCAAACAGGGAGAACCGAAGGCCTCGTAGCCCCCTTCACCTTTTCGGCTAGAGCGTTCATGAACTGAACGAGGCCAACTCCGTCTGTTATGGTGTGATTAAAGGCGAATATGAACCCATTTCAGACGCGTTACCTGAAAGTTTGAGACGCCATGGTACGTTTAGAAGTCACAACTTCGAGGGGAAGAAAAAGCATTCAATGCCACCATGCGCCATAACAAAGTGAAAACATAAAAAATAAAATAAAAGAAAAAAATCGAGTCACAACATGATTGAACGAACGTCAATTAGAAGGAGAGGGGAATTGGTAATAGTCAGTCTGTCGCGCACGTCGTACAGCAGATCTTGCCAGCAGGGAAAAGACGGCAGGAGGTCTCCTAACTCTTCCAGAGCAACGTCCGCATCGGCCTCCACAAACATCACGCCTTCTCCAGTGCATTCCAACACGAGCTTTCCGGCGGCAGCGTCTCCGACTCTTCCGGCAAAAGGGTAGTAGGTCACTAAAACGTTGGCCAGCCCTTCTCTGATAACGCGGGTGGGATCCTCACTCTTCTTCGATGGGTCGAACCGATAGAACTGAACAACGGGGTAATGAAATCTCAGGGTCGGTTGATCATCGATATTGGAGAAGTACATAATCTCTTCTGGAATAGGCCGAGAAGGAGCGACGAGGACGGCCGGCTTTCTTGTGACTTTGAAGTGCAGATATGCCATGAAAGATCAAATTTTCGATACTCAGCCAAATCTGGAAGAAATAGCCCTATGAAGGATAGCTGCTGAGATTGCATAATGTAACACCTATTTATAAGATTATAAATGGAATTAGAGTCAGAGCTATTTATAACATTATAAGTGGAGTTAGAGTTAGAGCTGTTTTTACTGTGGAGGAGGTGGTCGATCGTTAGGGGGAGAAGATATGGTATAGTCTAAGTTTTTCAGGTGAGATGTTTAGTTTCACACACCAGCTAGTCTTGAACCAGACAAACCATTAATGACCAGCATTGACAAAAAAAGGCACCAGGCAGGTAATTAAAACCAAGCAACGTTGAAAAAAAAGTCACCAGTTAAGTAATTAGAACCAACGACGCAGGAGATTCGTAACGAACGAGAAGTACAGTAATCTTACGAACAATTTACCCATCCAATTTTAACCCTGCGCCCATCCAATTTTAACCCTGCAAAGTTTATGGATAAAATATCTGACTAGATAATAAGTGACTAAACTAAAAGTGACTAACTAAAATTACTAATTTAGTGTGATTACTAATTTAGTCCCACACTAAAATATATGACTAGATAATAAATGACAAAATTATTAATTATTAATGTAAACAACACATATTCAAACCATGTAAACAACACATATGCAAACTTTTACATGTGTAGAGCCTCCATGGGTGTGTGTGAGGGAATGTGTTTGATATCTTATAGTTGGTTTCCCTTCATCACCAAAGAGGCTTAGGCTATGAGTGGATTGGCCAACGCTCATAATTTGTTCCTTTGATTTTTTGGGAAATCTCAAGTTAAAGTCTAACTAGTGCTACAGATGGTCTCAAAGTTGTTTGCTAGGGTTTTTAAACAAATTCACTAGATCCGAATGCAACATAGGTCAAAACTACAATTGAAAAAAGAAAAACATACACATGATAATTCACACTAGAATTCATCTTCTCACAATCAAGAGTTATGACTAAAATGATAATTCTTTGATGAAGTCAATGAAACCAATATAGAAGTTGCCATTAAAATGATTAACCACAACACATATTAACATACTCAATATCCTTGTCATAAATAGAAAAATTTATATATATATATATATATATATATATATAAGAGATTCTTCTCAATGACTATCGTGACCACCATATTTTCTCTCTACTTTAATTTTTAACAATTCAATATAAAAAATGTGAATAAACACTTAAATCTAAGAAATTGATTTTTTTATTATCATATGGTGTTAGTAAAACTATAACAAAGCAATCTTTGTTTCCTTCCCTCCATATTTTTTCTTCCCACCAATTTTTTTAGTGAGCACAAATTTATTTTATTTTAAGTTTTAAATTTTGCTCTACACATTTACATTTATTTTTCATTCTAAATTCACTTCTGCACATTTATATTTATTTTTAATTTTAAATTTCCTCTGCACATCCTGAGAGGTCAAGGATGGTCACCGCCGTCAAGCGTAGGCCAATCACTGCCATCAAGCGATTTGGTGTGTTGTTCAGACAATAAGGGATAACTGTGTCATCTCTGAAGGTGGTTGGACTCGGACAACATAGGCTGCAGGGGAGAATAGAACTTGGGACCTGTTGAAAGAGCGATAAAACTCATTTCTAACCTTTGGAAGGCCAGATCACTGCAGAATCATGTTCCCAATTCAAACTTTCCATGATAATGTTTACAAATCCTTCTGCACTGCTTGGTACTTGGTTTTACTTATCCATGGGTGTTTTGGTTTTTCTATAATAGGAATTTTAATTTTTTGGCTAGTAGATGACGCTCTTTGCTCTTTCAATTTCCCCCTGCACATCCAGAGAGGTCTAGGCCAGTCACTGCCATCAAGCATTTTGGTGGGTTGTTCGGACAATAAGGGATAACTGTGGCATCTCTGAAGGTGTTTTGGACTCAGACATCATAGGCTGCAGAGGAGAATGGAACTTGGGACATATTGAAAGAGCGGCATAACTCATTTCTCAGCCATAATTTCACACTGCATATATTACTGTGCATGCATGGCTTTGTGAGGATGTGTTTTGTTTATGTCCGTACGTTTTGTTGGCTATGCTTCATGCTCCCAAATGTGATTTTAGTTACGCTCCATTGCAGTAGATAAATTCTCATATTCGGTTGGGTTTTTTTCATTGCCTCAAGTTTTGAATTAGGTTTGACTAAAGAAACTAGGGGCGCAACCTTTCACGGTGTTGATAAATCAGAATTACCTCTCAATAGAGCACTGACATTCAATTTCTACACCAATGAAAAGAGGTTTCCACTTAATAGAATCGATACCACCTAAATGTCCTTCCGATGTTTCTTTTGGAATTACCAATGGTTTAGGGCCAGTTTTTCTTGGAAAAATTTCAATATTGTTCACTTGCGCAGGTGGGGGTTGGCATCCTTCTGTTCGAAGGAATCTAAAAAGGGAAACTTTCATTTAGATCAGGTCTACGCTCTCCACCAATGATTTCCATATTGTAATTTACATTCTCAGCATTGACGTTGTATAATCCTTCGGGGGTTTTATTAATATCCTTGTGCTATCCGAATTTCATCTTGTCAATTTGATGCCTGTAGCATGACCTCTGTTTATGTTCTGTCAAGTCAATGTTAGAGGGATCGCAATGCATTTTTGTGATCGCAAGGAAACCATTTGAATTCCCTAGAGAGGCATTGAAATCATGGTCACTAACTCCTTTCACTAGTTGATTTTCCGTGGCACACATATCGTCATGTGACCAATCTTCTATTACCTTGAATTCCATCTCTACAATGTTAATCTCATCATGATTCTCAAGGGCACCTGAGGCTTGTTTACATTAAATGCCAATGGGTTTTGATTGGCCTTTCAATGTAGCATTGGTTTAAAACTACTTATCTTTGATCAAGATTTGTTTGTCCAGTCATTTTTCTATGCAAGAAAACATACCCTATCACTTACCCTAATGTAGTTCAGGAAAGGTGTAACCTATCCAAAAACTCTAGTTTGAAAGTGTGGTTTTCCCAAAGAACTGTTGCACAAAAGAAGATTATTGCCATTCCATATTCCTACCGCCTCCATGAGCTGAGGATTGGGACTCAAGAGCTTGCTCTATAGACCAAATTGGATCAATTAATAGACCATATTGGATCAATTTCCTGCACTAGCTATGTATAACACACTAGAAGGAGGAATAGGAGAAGCTACATAAGGCCTACCTATGGGAATATGAGTAACGTGGCTCTGCCCTTGATCATGGGGATTCCCCCAAAGATTGACTTATTAGGAGAACGTTGAATGCTTTCAAATGGCTGGGTGAATCAACCAAAACGCAAAATAATTGTCTAGTAATGACATGGCCAACCCTCTATGAAAGAATAGGAATCGTGGAAATAGAGAGAGCCAAGGGGAAGAATGAAACCCTTGCTCGCGATTGATCTAAGGGCTATCTGAAATTAACTCAACCCTTTCCTATTACAAAAGTGCTCTCTGAAATTGAGAATAATACGCTAGAGAAAGAGTAATAGGAACCCTCCCTTCCAAAAATAGCGCCTTATTCTAAAGGTTGGTTCTCCAGCTATATGAACCAGGGGGAATTCTTTAACCTTTCACAAGATGCTCAAGGAAGTAAATTTCCCCCTGTTATAAGGTCAACTCCAGCTATTTGAACTACACTATTGTTAATACATAGATAATAGAAATCTAGCCATACCTAGGATTCTATCTATACCACCATCTAGCCATATTATTATGAAATGTCACCCTACCCAACTGAATCTTGTTGAAATTATAATTTCACCTGCGCGCAATTAATTCCAGAAAACCACCATGGTTTTCCCCACACCACCTTTGACGCAGCATGGTATTTTGTGGCGAGGCTCTGATCACACTGACCAGTGGACGCGTGTCCACAGTATGGTTTCAAAACCACCATTTCCCTTGCCGGTAAAGCTCGGCAGATAGGGACCTCCGGGGATTGCATACAGCTGTTCGATTAAATCAATGGTCGCATACAGGCCTACACCAGGAGCAATTTAGTACTTGCATGACGTGAAGATTTTTTCTGTTGACCGCTAGTTTTTGCCAGTAGAATATTAATGAAATTTAATGTAGTTCGTAGAATATAGGTAAAGGTTTTAATTTTAATGTTTTTTTATTATTGTTCACAGGACATGTAATATGTAAATTTTTTTTATCACATATGCAATGTAATATGCACAGAAGTGTAAAGAAGGAGTAAACAAGGCAGCGAGTGAGTGAAAAATGGAAGGGAAATTCGCAGCAGTGAATGAATGTAATTTTTGTTGTTGAAATGCAATCTCCAACAGTAGGAGTGAATGTAAGAGATTTTTACAATAGCAAATGTAAGTTTTATTTTTACACACGGTAGTGTAAAAATAAAATATTGAAGCTGAAACAGAGTAATTTTTTTTTTGTTTTAACTGCATCTGAAGCATTCTTGGAGAATCCCTCTCAGGAAGAAATTTGTAACTGCAGTGGTTTGATTAATGAATACAAAGTGTTTATTTTGGTGTGTGAAACCCTTTTCTTCATCTCCAACAAACAAACTTTTGATCCTGTGGCAAAAACAGAGCATTGTCCTCTCTTCAGTCTTTTGTTTGAAATTACTAGAAATTTCCAACATGGTGTCAGAGCTTGTCCAGGCTCTTTGAAGGTGTCAAAGAAGCTGAAGGAAGGATTTTTTGTTGTAGCAAATTCTCCATCAGAGTGAAGACTCAGTAAAAAAAATCCAAGGTATTTCTCAAAGTTTTTTTTTTTTTTTTTGTGTAGCTATTAAATAAAGTTAGTTATTTTTAAATACATAGTCAAGGATTTAGAAGCATAGTTTAGAGTGCAAGAATGGCTGGCTCCAGCACCAGCATCAGCGCTAGCATGGGTATGGGTAATACTCAGCTCCCACTATTTAATGGGGAAAACTATGACTACTAGGCAATAACTATGAGAGCCTATTTGCCTCTCGAGACTTATGGGAATTTGTTGAGGATGGATTTGAAGAACCAACGAATGAAGATGAGTTTAACAATTTAACTCAAGCAGAGAAAGATCTGTTGAAGAGCTATAAGAAGAAGGATTCTAAAGCCCTCCTCTTCTTATATCAAGCAGTGCATGAGAGTGTGTTTCCAATGATAACAACAGCCAAGACATCCAAAGAAGCATGGCAAACTCTCAAGGCAGCCTATCAAGGCATGGAGAAAGTGAAGACAGCAAAACTATAGTTGCTGAGGAAAGATTTTGAGAGTCTATGCATGAAGGAGTCAAACAATATTAACTCATTCTTCACAAAAGTGATTGGACTAGTCACACAGATAAGGACTTATGGCGAGATTCTTGAAGAAAAGAGGATTGTGGAGAAACTATTGAGAGTCCTACCCTCAAAGTTCGATGTGATTGTCACCACCATAGAAGAGACAAAGGATCTCACAAATTTCTCAGTTGATGAACTACATGCATCACTGATAACACATGAGCAGAGATTGAGTAGGAACGGAAACTCATCTCTAGAAACAAGCCTTAAGAACCCAGATGTCCTTTGGAGAGGAAGAGGTCAAGGCAGAGGAAACAAGAGAGGAAGAGGTAGAAGCCAAAACAGAGGTGGAAGAAACAGTCCAGCAAATGCTCAAGGAAGAGGCAACAATCCAAATCAGAACCAAGGCTAAGACAACAGTCAACAAAGTGGACAACATCATGCTCAAGGACAAAGGTATGAAAAATCCAATGTCCAATTTTATTATTGTAAAAAATATGGGCATTATGCAAATGAATGTAGGAAGAAGCAGCATGATATGAATAATAGATATAGTGCAAATTTCACTAGAGAAAATATTAGCCAAGATAATTTGTTGTTAGCCTGTAATATAGCTGAAACAAAGAGTAATGATATATGGTTTCTAGACTTCGGTTGCAGTAACCATATGATAGGAGACATAGCCCTGTTTTCTAAGTTAGATCAGAGTGTGAAGTCACAATTCACACTTGGGACTGATAGTAAAGTTTCTGTTATGGGAAAAGGTGAAGTAAAAATCTTTACAAAGAAAGGTGAAAAGAAAACCATAGAAGATGTCTATTATGTTCATGGAATGAAGTGTAACCTCTTAAATATTGGACAACTTGTTCAAAAGGGTTTCAATGTTTTCTTTGTGAATGATGTATGCACCATCATGGATAGAGCACCCAGCAAACAATGTATTGCTGAAGTGAAGATGACAAGGAACAGGATTTTCCCTCTCAGGATAAAAGCAATTTTAAAAGATGGAGTAGAAATTGCAGCAGTTACACAAGAGACTTTCCAAAGTGAACCAAAGGATGAAAATTGGTTGTGGCACTTGAGATTTGGACATCTCAACTTTGGAGGTCTTAACTTGTTGAGTAGAAAATGAATGGTAAGAAGATTACTATTGATAGAGAAACTAGACAGCCTTTGTGAAGGTTGTATCTTGGGGAAACAACACAGAGAAAGTTTTCCATCAGGGAAAAGCATAAGGGCAAAAGCACCCTTAGAGATTGTTCACTCAGATGTTTGTGGACCGATGCAAACTCTATCACTTGCAGGCAACCTCTATATACTAATATTCATTGATGATTTCACTAGAAAACTTGGGTATATTTTTTGAAGAACAAAAGTGAAGTGTTTGAAAATTTTCGCAATTTCAAAGCACTTGTAGAAAACCAAAGTGGGCTGCATATCAAAGTTTTAAGAACTGATAGAGGAGGTGATTATATCTCCAAAGAATTTCTAAATTTCTGTAGAGAAAATGGAATTCATAAACAGTTTACCACAAGGTACACTCCGCAACAAAATGGTGTTGCCGAAAGGAAGAATAGAACAATCATGGATATGGCGAGGAGTATGTTGAAGGTAAAGAATTTTCCAAATGATTATTGGGCTGAAGATGTACATTGTGCAACATACATTTTGAATAGGTGTCCTACAAAAGTAGTCATGAACAGAGTGCCAGAAGAAGCATGGAGTGGGAGAAAGCAAGGAGTCACCCACATGAAAGTTTTTGGATGTGTGGCTTATGCACACATTCCAGATCAACTAAGGAAGAAGTTGGACAACAAAGGGGAGAAATGTATTTTCATTGGATACAGTAAGGAATCCAAAGCTTATAGATTGTATAACCCATCCACCAAGAAGTGTTTTGTGAGTAGAGATGTTCAGTTCATTGAGGAGGAAGCTTGGGATGGAAGCATAAAGAAAACAAGGAATGTTAAAACCTCTTTGTCACATGATGAAGATGATGCGGAGATGGCTGAAATACATCCCCAAACAGCAATGCCAACACAAGGGCAGCAAGAGACACCCTTGAGGAGAAATGAAAGTGCTTTTCCAAGCACATGACAAGGAGGAAATTCAAGTGCTTCTTCAAACACTTGTACACCAAACGAAAGAGGTAAGAAGTTCAGAAATTTAAGTGACATTTATGATGAAGGTATGAATTCTCTGTTTGCTTTATATTGTCATGTTGATGACCCTATTCATTTCGAAGATGCAATTAAGGATAAGAAATGGATAGAAGCTATGGATGAGGAGATCAATGCCATAGAAAGAAACAAAACATGAGATTTGGTTGAACTACCAAAAGGAAAAGAAGTCATTGGAGTTAAATGGGTCTATAAGATCAAGAGTAATGTTGAAGGAAAAATAGAAAGACAGAAGGCAAGACTTGTAGTCAAAGGATATAAGCAGCAGTATGGGAGAGACTATGAGGAAACTTTTGCACCAGTTGCTAGAATGGAAACCATGAGAGTAGTGTTGTCCATAGCAGCACAAAACAAGTGGAAAGTTTACCAAATGGACGTGAAGTCAGCATTCCTAAATGGAATGTTAATGGAAGAGGTATACATTGAACAACCTCCAGGTTATGAAAAGAAAGGCCAAGAGCACAAAATGTGGAGATTGAAGAAAGCTCTTTATGGGCTGAAGCAAGCACGAAGAGCGTGGTATAGTAGGATAGATTCCTATCTACTGGAAAATGGATTTGAAAAGTGTGAGGGAGAACCCACCCTCTACATCAAAGAAAAGGATGGTAAAATTCTAATTGTTGTGCTATATGTTGATGATGTTATTTTCACAAGTAATGATGATTATTTTATTGAAAATTTCAAAACAGTCATGAAAGAAGAATTTGAAATGACTGACATGGATTTGCTGAGATACTTCTTAGGAATAGAAGTAGGACAAAGTGAAATGGAATTTTTACCTCACAAGAGGAATATGCAAATGACATGTTGGAAAGATCTAATATGCAGGAGTGCAAGGTTGCAATCACTCCCACAGTGATGGGATTAAAACTCAGCAAAGAGGACAGCAGCAAGGATTTTGATCCTTGTTTGTACAAGAGCATAGTTGGAAGCCTTATGTATTTGACTGCAACTAGGCCAGATATAATGTATGTTTTTAGCTTAATTTCCAGATTCATGGAGAGGCCAAAAGAAGCACATTGGCAGGCAACAAAAAGGATTATGACGTATGTTAAAGGTACTAAAAGGTTTGGCATTTTATATACGGTCTCAGAATGTTCATATTTAATTGGATACACTGATAGTGATTGGGCTGGAAGTGTAGATGATCAGAAAAGCACGTACAGTTATGTTTTTCACATGCGTTCAGGAGCCATTTCATGGGCTTCTAGGAAACAACCTATTGTAGCGCTGTCTACAGTAGAGGCTGAATATGTGGTAGCTACAGTAGCAGCATGTCAAGCAGTTTGGATGAGAAGGATGTTAAGGAGTTTGGCCAAGCACAGGCAAAAGGAACAACGATTTTTTGTGACAATAGCTCAGTTATTGCATTATCCAAGAATTTTGTGTTTCATAAGAGAACGAAACACATTGACACAAGGTTTTACATAAGGGAATTGGTAAATAGTGGAGAAATCATTTTACAACACTGCAGGACTCAAGAGCAGGTTGCAGACATTCTGACCAAACCATTGGGAGAGAAAATTTTTGAATTCTTGAGGAAATGTCTGGGCATGACTGATAACGCAACAGTTGAAATTAAAGGGGAGTGTTGAAATTATAATTTCACCTGCGCATAATTAATTCCGAAAAACCACCAAGGTTTTCCCTACACCACCTTTAACGCAGCGTGGTATTTCATGGGGAGGCTCTGTTATGCTCTTAACCTGCAAATGATACCCAAATATAGAATATGCGAAGAAAAGAGACCCAGAATACAAAATATGCGAAGAAAAGATACCCAGAACACAGAATAGCAATGAATTTATTATTCAGAGAGTAATGTTCACTTGCCTCTTCGAGGGGGCAACCTCCAATAGAGCAGAGCTCGATTACAAAATAAGACACGATGCTCCTCGCAGGGAGTTTATATCCTTTATATATGACTCCTACGTGCAATACCACGGGCCAATACCGTGTATTATTAATACCATCTATCTAATACTACGACCCATTTGCAACTAACTGTGGTTCCATTATTAATTGCGGATTA
>APFE031082675.1:15827-60881 GCA_000404065.3 Pinus taeda | reverse complement strand
CTAAAAATAGTAAGTTGTGCTACAATTAAGGAAACTGAAAATGCTGAGAAAGACAATGGTGGGGGTCCAGGTGGACTTGGCAGGTGGCCACCAATATCCACCTGGATCAGCCCCATGGACACTAAATGTGATTTTATGTTGGTCTAATGGGAGAATATTGATATGATTGTAGCTAGAAAATATTTCACAACCAACATAATTGTCAACAATCTATACAATGAACAAGGTATGATAATTGTCTTTAGGACAAGCATGATTAACATCGTATTAATCGATGCACACACACGAATTGTTCCCTGCTTCTTCATGATAGGAACAATGTTGGATACCCAATCAGTTAGAGTTAGTCGGTAGATGAAACCAACGTGCATAAGTTTTTAAAATTTAGCTTTAATAGCGACAACCTTTTTGGGATGGACCAGATGGAGGCACTGCTAGACTAGATTAACATTAGGATATGTCTTGATTATTGTACAACAATGTTTGGGCCAATCCCTAGCATCTTTTCATAAGACCGGGAGAAAAAATCTCTAAATTCTAGAAAATGGATTTATAAGCCTCGATCTCATTGGAAGAGTAGGATGCACTAATATGTACATTCTCAATAATTTTCGGTTTGATTGAAATATCAAGAGGGATAGTCTCTTCAATATTTGAGAAATTCTTCTTAGAATCGATATCATGGATGGATTAAAAATTCATGGAAATATCAATGACATTGGGCCAATAAAGATCACTAAGATGATCCTCGAAGGAATCTGGTAATGAGGATTAATGATGGTGATGATCATTCCACGATGCATCATCCAACTCTCCATGATGTTATCATTAGTAGAAAATGTACGAGAGAAGGGATCAAAGGATGTTCCATAATCTAAGGAATGATAAGCCCAATTGATCGAAGAGGAGAGAGTATAATGTGTCGCACAGGCTGACTAAATGGATTCATAGTCGAGCTCAATGGAACTGAGTGACATGTGGTCACCAAAAGTGTCAATATTAGATTAATCTAGAACTATCAAAGGATCAGATGGAGTAGTACAAGAAGATAACATGTTGACATAGGAAAACATATTAGAGTTGTCTGGAAGGAAATGAGGAAAAGGAGGAGGAAGAGAAAAGGTTCCCATGAGGGAAGAATCCTTAAGCAATCCCACCCCGACATGATGATATGGATGTGGGGTTTCTCCCACAAGAGGGATGCTTCCAGTAACTAGAGAATTGGTGGAAAAGAAAGTGAGCTGATCAATGGCTAGTATACCTCCCTTATGAAGGAAAGAAATCATTATGAAATATGTCAAAACAACATCAACCATAGCATACACCCACATACAACCCAGTAGAAGCTTATAATATAACTTCGACTTCTTTCGACACCATCTTGCCACCTAATTCTACTTGTAACAAATTTAGAATTCCACAAGGCTTGAAGTCTATTCCATCAAAATCCTTTAGAGTAGTTGGTGACTCATTTAATTCGGGAGAATCAAATGGATTTCCAATAAGAAAGTGACATGATATAGGTTGAAGCTCCTTCATCCACAATGGAGTGATGGATGGTCTTACTATGAATGACAACCTAAATCATGAAAGCTAATTGGGCCGAAAGTCAAGGCGTATAATTCTCATGGTTAAAAACTATGAGGTTGGAATCCGAGGGATCAATACATCCAATAGAGGAAAGTAAAGGATTCTTTTGTGCATGACAATTTTCCAACACCTCGAGAGTTGACATAGCTAAAGGAGCTTGAGCTAGATCCTCAACTATGTTATAATTTTGAGTAGCTCTTGCATGAGGGTTGAATGTAGATTTATGGATAACGTGTTTGGGAGGCTTAATTGCCATTTTGGTAGGAAATGTATATGGAGTAGGATCTGATGGAGATGCGGTAGAACTAGCATGTTGATTAGTAGCTTGACTAGTCGTGAAATTCACATTATATTAGTATTTATTCTTGGTGGGAACCATAACATCATTTTTCTGCTTAGTGGAGGAAAGCATCATAACTGAGTTAGAGGAAGCAGGATCCCGAGCAACCATATTATTCTCCTCGTTCAAAAACAAATCTGTTAACACAACGACTACAGTGGATGCTTTAAGGAATTGATTTACTTCCACTCAATGTGGACAATCATGAGTGAAATTCTCCTCATTACAAATTAAACATGGATAACTAGGTTTCCACTTTTCTTTAGAAGACTGAATATTTTGTTTATCCCATGGAGGATTATATTTCTTCTTTTTTACCTTTTTCTTCTTACTTCATGGTTGCTGATATTTTCCTTTGGTGGATTAAACGACATTGATCACAGAAGTATAAGCCATAGTAGTAGTGGAAGGAAGGTTTTGGACAACCATATCAAGAGTCGAACTAGATGGTTTTCTCACCGACTACTGGCTAGCAGAACCTATCATGCCATCGACGGCATTTGTTTCTTTATCAGGAGGTTGAGGAACAATATTGGAAGGTCACAAAGCATTTGGTATTTTATCATAGAGTGTGACATATTCGTTATAAATAAGATCAAGATATTGGGCACGGGCAATTACCTTCTCTTCGGTCACAACTCCACCTTTAGTGACATCTTCTGTTATCGATGGTAAAAGAGACTTAATAAACAATTTGGGTAACAATTGAACAAGAACAAAAGTTTTAACCAAACGAAAATGATGACGCCACTCATGAATGTGATCAGAAATGTGAGTTGAATCAAATTATTCGAAATTGGTTAAAGGTTTAGTTCCAGTCTCATATTGAATGGGTAACTGAAAATGCATTAAGAATATGGTATCTAAGGCATTGAAATTATTGAAAAAATCTTGTTGTAGTTCAATATACCATTTTGTTTCCGTACTGGTAAGTGTGATTTGGAAAAGACATAAACGAATAGAGTCATCACTGAGAGAGTTTGAAGAACACCACAAATGATAAGTCATAACATGTGTAGATCAGTATTCTCTAGGGTTTCCATTAAATTTAGGGATATCAATGGGAAATTTGTTGGGAATAACTAACCACCACAGAGAATTGGAAATGGGATCATTAGTAAGCTGAGTTACATCTGGAAATTCAATAGTTACTACAAATGGAAGCTTGCTATTGAAGTCTGGTGGTGGATAGCTTGGGTAAGATGGGATTACTTGATAAATAGGTATTTGCACTCCAGGATAGGGAGGATTCTGATAACCAAGATGCACATAACCTTGCTTCCAAGCTCTAGGATAACCTTGTAAAAAGTGAAATGGCTAGGTTTGGATTTGTTGACCTTGTAAGGCATTTGAGGCATATTTGATACAGTTGATATGGCTTCCTTGTGGGATTTTGCATCATCCCAACATACGGTTGGTTAGGTTGTGGTTGCGCCATACCATATACATTTTAACCCACTTGAATTTGAGGAATAGCCTGACCAAGCGATGAATGTTGTAAATTACCTTGAAGAGGTTGGGTAAATGGGGCTTGGGAGGCATCAAATAATGGTAGAATAGGTTGATTCAAAGATGAAACCTGTAAATTTTGGCTTACATTAACATGAGCTTGAACAGGTTGGGGTATATGCTAATGAGTAGGAATATGAGATGCATATGGAACATGTTGAGAGATTAGAGATGGAGCCACAACCAAACCAGGTTGTACGGGTAATGTAGGTTGCCAAAAATTGACATCCATTCCTGAATGTGGAGTACTCAAATAAGGTTGAGCACTAATTTATGATATTTTAAGGAGATGGAAATATTCTAACAACATGTTACCCCCCTAATGAAAGAGGAGGTGAATATGGAGGTAAATTCCACCCAATAAGATGGTTCCTAATATGAAATGGACTAGGCTATTGTAGGTGTCCATACCCACTGACATAAGGACTAGGTTGTTTCCCAATTGTAGGTGTAGATGGAGGATAAAGAGAAGCATGTGTAGTGCTCATCAAATAAGTGAAAAATAGGATTCCAAAAGAGGATGACATGGGAGAAGTCCATGGAATGAATGTTACGCCAGAAAAGGTACCAGACAATGATTAGTAACCAGGTGGGACAAACGGACCACCATACAAATGTGCCTTTGGTGATGTTACAAACATTGATGAAGTTGCAACATGGGTTGTCTTGGTCATAGTAGTAGATACATGCTAAGAAAAAATAGAAAATTTAGTCATGGTTAACTATTCCAAAGAGAATTTCTAAGGGAAACTCAAGGGTGAGTTGAAAGGAAATGAACTAGAAAAAGGAGATTGTGATGAAGTAGGAAGAGAAGGAAAATGGTGGGTCTGGTAAAGATGAGTCCCTCTCAAATGGATAGGAGAGGAGGGTTGAGGATATTCTTGAGGAATCTCTTCAATGCTCACAAGACTAGGTGGAAGTGGTTTGTTGTTGGGTCCAATATATATAGTTTGTGTTTGGGTTTGAGATAGAGGAAGAGAAGAAGGTCCTGAAGTAATAGATGTAAGTGAATGAGGTGCCTCCGTTTGTATAACCTCAAGTTTCATTATCTATAATTCACTATAGTCAGGTTTAATAATCTCAGGTGCTTCTATTTCGACTGTGTGAGACTCACCAGGAAATGAAGAAGTAATCTCGTGTTTAGTACCCACAGGAAGGGATGATTCTGGAGGATCTATTTCAGGTGGAGGACCAAAATTAGTAGCTCCTGAAGTACCAGATTTGGTAGTTTGCGTATTTTTGTTATTATGACGACGTCCAGTGGTTGCCTCAGGTAGAAGAGGAGGAAATATTTGCATCCCACATGAACAATGGGGTTGAGGGGGCTGTTCTTCCATGTTGGTTTAATAAATTTTGAAAATTAACAACAAAAAATAAGTAAAAAAGAGTAATATAGGCAAAAGGGTTTACCAAGCAACTATAAGTTGCAATATACCACCTTGGAGAACCAAGGATTTACATACAGGCAGGAAATATCCTCGAATTTTGTGTTTGGTGTATCACAATATACAAGGCGACCAACTTGGTTACCTAAGGCGAGGATATAAACCTAGTGTTGACTTCCAAAATACATTCAACAGTATGTGGAAATGCATTCTAGGCTAGTGTTGTCTAATGCGTAACCGTATAATGAGAGCATTCCCATATACTTTTCATTCCTGGAGCGCCATCCGATATAGCCCAAGGTATGTGGAGAATGGTTTGATACACTTATGTATATGGAATGGGATTTCACCGTCATAATGCAACAATGGAAAAAAATAACAACTCTTATATTTATAGATGTCGGAACACATCTCTAGCCTACATCTCTAGATGTTTGTGTTAATGTTTCAAATGATCCTTAAGATTGATTTAATAAATTTTAAAGTTTATCTTGAATTATGTTTCAATTTTCAAGGCTCACCGTGAATTTCCCCTGAATATCCTAAAGATGCAAGCTAGCATGACAAAATGAATTTTTCTTTTCAATGCAAATCTATGTACGAGAGGGAAGAGAAAAAAGAGTAATGCAACATACAAAATGCAACAAACAAAATTTGTTTAGTCAATTCCCCTAATGCAACTGTTCCAATTTGCAATTTCACGCACGAAGCCCTAAATGCAATGAAAAATGCAAAATGATGAGATTTTTCTTTTCAATCCACTTAATTTCCAAATGGAATGAAAACTAAGATGCTTGCTAAATCACTAATAAAAGAAACTATACATAATGATGATTGTAATACCAATTCTTTCAAGAGATAAATGATCAAGAAAAAGTTTTCTAATGACATAATTGACAAGAATAAAGAAAAATCCAAACAAATTCTTATGAAAGGCTACTAAAACCAAAAGAAAAAAAGTGAATATTTTTTAGAGATCAAGACACACTTAGGGACAAAAAGAAAACTAGCTGGAATAGAGAAGATGAGAGAGCAAGGCATAAGAGGCAATTTTTTGCATCTTACAGGGATGAACACAAGTGCAGAGAGAGCACCAATGCTCTCCAACACAGGTGCAGAGAAGGAGGAGGTGTGTTGGGGCACTCTGTCTCCAGACCAGGGGGAGTGCTAATGCTGATCTAACTAAATTACAAAACAAAAAGTAAAATCAAGCTTAGAGAAGGGTTTTCCAAGAGTCAATCAAGGTTTGGGTGAGGCAATGAAGGTCGGTTCAAGAAGTGAAACAAGTGCTAAGGTCAAGGAAACCACTAAGGGAAGGAAATGATCCTGATTATGGTCATTAATTTTTTATACAAAATTTACGATTGCAGACAAATGTATCTTCCCTAGACCTAGTGGATTGGTATAAAACAACATAAAGTAAAGAATATAGAGTTTCCCTTATAGAAATTGAAGAATGGGAAAAATAATTACTTGGAATTCGTCGCAATCTTCAACTACCTCCTAGCTTGTAAGCTCCAATCGTATCTCCAAATGCTATAATTAGAACCTGCACATACAACCAAAATAAGCCAAGGATCCACAACATATAAGTAGCATAATTCAATTACTATATGCAATAAATCATCGAGGCATTGAAATACATGAATGTAAATGTAACACAACACATATAGGAAAACATGATACTCTTTGTATTAATAGAAATAGGAGAGAGTTTAAAACCAAGAATAGTAGTTGATCTTGTAGAGATATCCCCAAGTTAAATTGTCCTTCCTTGTCACAAATCACACCTCAATGTCACCCTAATGCATGAAGATGATGATTCTCTTAGATTCAAGGAAACAACATGAGGGCATGATTGGTCTCCAAAATCCCACCCTGATGTTATGGATGTCATTAAATTTATATGAGAGGGATGATATTTTAGGATTTACAATAATGAGATTGAGATCCACTTATGATGGGAGGGTGAGCTTAAGGGATAAGAGTTGAAGTCTCCAAGGTAGGATCATATAGGGTTCGAGCTTCTTATGCATAGTAAATGGTTAAAACAACCCCCATAAGCTTTAGAAACATTTTTATTTTTCCCAAATTTCTAGAATCAATTCACCCTCGAAAAGGAGAAATTAGTGCTAACCAACACTGGTGTAGAAGGGAGAAACCAACGTTGAACATAGGTGGCTAAAGGGGAAAGGTGTGCTAGGGCTTAAAAACATTGATTTTTAGCAGTTAGACCCAGAAAATCATACAATTGGAAAGGTCATGCTTAGGGCTTTGTGTAGGGATGATGAAAACATGTTCACGGATGTAGATTGATCTAGTCTGTAGGCCTATTGACCATATGTGAAAAAAATGGCCTATAACACATCCACTAGAGAAATTATTTCTCTGGGTGCACAGATGGGGTGGGAGATCCACCAGATGGGTGTAAAAATAACATTTATCAATGGGGTTATTGAGGAGGAGGTGTACATTGAGCAACCATAATGTTTTTATACATTTGATCGAGAGTCTCATGTGTGCAGACTCAAGCGAGCATTGTACGGTATCAAACAAGAAAGTTGTGCTTGGTACACCAGGATCGAAAACTATCTCACTAGTTTGGGCTTCACCAAAAGTGAAGCTGATGCAAATCACTATCACATCTTTGTAGAAGGTAAACTTCTTATTATTGTCTTATATGTTGATAATTTAATTTTAACTGGTGATGAGAAACTAATCAGATCTTGCAAGGAGGACCTTGCAATGGAATTCTAAATGAGGGACATGGGTATCATGCACTACTTCCTCGAGTTGGAAGTATGGAAAGGTGATGAGGAACTTTTTGCGTCTCAAGACAAGTATGCGAATGATATACTACAAATATTCTGCATGGAGAGTCATAAACCCATGGAGACATCTGTGATGACCAACTAGATGAAGGAGGATGTCACTTCAAGTGAAGAAGTCGATAATACCATTTATCGGCAACTAATGGGTTCACTAATGTATCTTGTGAACACACAACCAAATATTTTTCTATGCAGTCAACCAACTAAGCCAAGCTATGGTTAGGCCAACCAAATTATTTTGGAAGGTTGGCAAAGCATGTTTTAAAACACCTCAGAGGCACAACTTAATTTAGACTATGGTACAAATGGGCAAAGGGAGTGAAGTTGTGTGGCTTCACAGATGTAGATTGGGTAGGGAGTCCATCCGACTAAAAGAGTACATCAAGTGGAATTTTCAGTGTTGGGTCTGCATCTATTTCCTGGTACAACAGGAAGAAAATATTTGTGGCACTTAGCTCGACAAAAGCATAATACATGGCTGCAAGTCAAGGAACATGTGAGGTGATCTGGATGAGAAAGATACTTGTGGGACTGTTCAGTTAGATGATGGATCCAACTATGATCTATTGTGATAATCAGAGTTGTATCAAGCTCTCTAAGAATCCTGTATTTCACGATCGATCCAAGCGTATAGATATCGAGTACCACAATTTATGAGTCTGTGTGTAGAGGAAAATAATGTCAATACAATACATTCTAACATAGGAACAAGACACTAACATTTTGAAGATTTGATAAGAGGGAAGTTTGAGTTCCACAGGTGAAAGATAAGGGTGGTTGATAATCCCTTTCTTTCTGAGGAGTGTTGAAAAATGTAGCAAGAGTCTCAATTTGATTTTTCCTTGGTCAAATTGAGAAAAATTGAATTTCCACATCAACAGACAACTTGGATGCATTTAACTTGTGTGACATGGATCTTGTCACTCAATTAATTCAAGTTAGAGGAGTTGGAGTTCAGTTGAGCACGTGTGATTTCTAATTTGTAGCAATCAAGGTCAATAATTTCAAGTTGTTTTAAGTTAAACTAGTTCTAATAATTGGAGGAACTAGTGGAAGGTCAGTTGTGTAGTGGGACAACAGTCTAACTCAGTGACCATCCAATTAATTAATCAATCATCCCAAAATATATAGTGCATGTAGAGAATTCGAGTTCCCCAGTCATGGTGGAGATTCCAAGGCAGTGTAACATTAGGTGTAGACTAGTCTTGAGTGTACAGGTGTTGCATGTAGTCAGATGATCAACCTTGGGAATTGCACAATCATTTTGGAGGAAATTCCTAAATAATAGGGGGCTAATTTCCTTAGGAATTGTACAAGGAAACATGGGCTCAAGAAGAGGTATAGATTGATTAAGTTTAGTTCATAGCTTCTCAGTGAGCAGTGAGATAGGTTATTCACTTTCAGGTTGAGCTTAGATTGATCTAGCAATTGTAATAAATCTCTATTCATCAGATAAATGCAAGCATACAAAGGGGTTTTTAGCAGATTTTTTTCCCCTAGAAAAATATTGTGTTCATGTGTGTTATTTCTCATTGCATGTTTGTGATTGATGTTCTAAATTGTCAGTTGAATTTCTTAGAGTTGTAGTGTAGGATTGTGTCTTTTGATTTAGATTAAAATTTCATGAGCAGTTGCAATTCTACACCAAAATTTCTACAAACTATGAATTCGTTAGGCCCTATGGTATTTCGTTTTTGCATGGCTTTGACAATCAAATTCAACTCATATTTTATGATCACTACAGATAACATCTCATTCATTTGTGAGTGATGCCATGAGGGAAAAGTTAAAGGACTTTTAGCATTTCTGCTATGGGACATCCAGTAGGCACTTTGAACAAAATTTGAAAATGATTCCTCTCTAGCAAGGATTTTTCACGAAATGATTTTCCCATTGTTCCTTCAGGAGTAAACATATCCCATATGGTGTTTTGATTTTTTTCGTTAATTTGTGAAGTTTCAAATGAACTCTGTGTTATTTTCCCCTTATTTTATCCATAAGGCACAACCTTTTAGGTGCTAAGAGGCTTCCTCATTTTCTAACAATTATTTCCTATGAAGCATGAAAGCCTTTAGGGAGTCATCCTATTCAAGTGAAAAAACCCCTAAACTATTGCCTTCATATAAAGCTTGGATACCCTGTTTAGCCTCTTGAAGAGTAGCTTGAGAGAATTTGAGGAAAGAATTATGGGAAGTGAGGTGAAAATGGGCCTTAAAACAAAAAATATTTAAACAAAATTAAATTTAAGAGAACCAATAGAATTCAAGATGATGATGTCATCCTTAGGGGAAAATATTTTAGAGGGAAGAAGAAAAATACATTTATTTATTGTATTTTCATCTTATCTCCTTATTGGTTTACTCAAATGTTAAGTGTGGACACTCACTATATGCAAAATTAATTTCCACTTCCAACGAGTACCCACTCTGCATACTTCTAAGTAGACCTAACACAATTTTTTTTTTTTTTCTTTTTCTTTTTCCATTGTGTATCTACTCAGAAGTATGCATAGTAGGTACTCATTGGATGTGGAATTAAATTCCAAATCCAACGAGTGTCCACACTTGAAATTTGAGTAAATGTATAAGGTGATAAACCAAAAATACAATAAAAAGAGTAGTTTCCTTTCTTTTTATTTAAAAGTTCATAACTCTTATTTTATTATTTTCCTTAGGAGACCCATTTTAGACATCAAAATTCCCCTAATGAGTATGCCCATTTTTCATGATCTCCTTAATAAAGGCTAGATTAGAATTTAATTGTTGCATATAGGATGAATTATAATCATCTTTGAGGGGGTACCAAGAATTAGTTACCACTGATTAGTAATCCTACTATAGAATCCAAGTTTGGTTAAACTTCATTGAGGATGAAGGCTTAACCTCAGGGTTATCACTCCATAAAAAATTGGGAGGCAATTAGATCTCCACCCTAAACAATCTAGGATTTCACTTTCCATGGATCACCCATCATTGACTCCAAGATAAGAAATCAATTTAATTTCTTAAATACCCCTTCCATGCCACTTCTTCCATTTATTTAAGTGGGGATTAACTTGGGGGCTCCACATAAAACATATGAGCATCCTCAATCACATGAATGAAATAATATTCTTTGAGATCTAATTTGCAAATAACCATGGATATTACATTGGATAGTTCATCATAAAAGATATGATAAAATCATACTTAAAATTTGAAATCTATACTATAAGGGTTATTTTTCCTTATACTCTTGGATTTATTAAGTTACTACTTACATGAATGTAGTATACAAAATCAGAAAATAGAGAATATACACAAATACAATCACTCATAACCATAATAACACAATATATGATTTGAGAAATAATTTTGGAAGAAATTCCAACTATAAAGTGAGGTTGCTTTGCTCTCTCTTTCTTTAAATGGAAATGGATGCAAGTATGAAGGAGTGAGACCTATGTTTGTGGGATGATACCATGCACAAACCCTCTCTATATTCTCTCTCTATCCACTCTCAACTACTCTGCACAACTATGGAACAAAATGCAGTCAAATAGAATGAAACCATTTTTCCTTCTAGTGACCCAATTATAACACAACCCGATAGTTAAATAGGGGTTAAATTTGACCCATTAAATCCTCAATATGAATTAAAAATTGACCCTTCTAGAGTCTTCTTAATAGTGTCCATGTGGCTAGCTCCTTTTCCATGAATAATGAGGTTTATGTGGCTGCTTGTCTTGAATTATGGTGGTCAATTTTGATTGGTCAACTTCTAGGAGGCATAACTTTCTCATATGAGCTCCTATTGAGGTTATTATTTTTCTGTTAGAGAGGTATCAATGTGTATACTATGGAATATAGGTCCATAGAAATGTCTGTACCACAAAATGTGACCATTTAAGGCCTCAAAATTATCCCTTGAAGTCTTTCGCCTGAAATTTTCCAAATTGAGACTACTAGTAAAAATGACCTTGCAAACTAATTCCTTCAAATTTTCAACCCTAGAACCATCAATATGGATGGAAAAAAATATATTGATCTAAATGATGAATCATACCTCACCATTTTGGTAGGATTTTGGTCCGCAAAATAATTTAATGAATGAATTGAGGAAAAGTTTCCTCTAGCTTCTCCTTGGAGTACCATTTAACCTTGCTTTGATGCTGTCCTTTCAACCCAATTTTCCAAAGGTTGCGTGGCCCTATATTGTAGTTACTAACCTATTCTACAAAATATATCTTGTATAAACTATAATTAAGCCTATAGCGCCAAATCCTATAGAGAGTATAGGACCTATTCTTCTCCCTCATCTATCATGGAAGGCTTATAAAGTTTCAAATTTTCTACATTTACCACTAAGTAAGTGCACATGTATGGGGCTAGACTGATTCTATAAGAATTATCTCCCACCTATTATAGTATATCAAAGGGACCATATCATAGAGAATTGATTTTATTACAAGATCTTGTAGCCTCTTTTTGTTCAAATGTAACCATAATTTTTCTCCCACCTTGAATGACTTCTCTGTTCTATGCTAACCATGCCTAGCCTTGTGCTTTTCTTGGGACTTATGTAGTGTCTCTTATACTAGTAGATGGATTTGATTGATCTTCTCAACAATTTTTTCAGCCCTTAATGCATCCTCAATGAGATCCTCCCTCAGTCCTCCTTGCTTCCCATATGTAATAACCAAAGGTGAAGGTGAAAAATATCCAAAACATGTTTCAAATGGGGACTTACTATTAGAAGTGTGTACCACTCTATTATAAGTGTTGTATATATGCCATATTTTCATCCCAAGTCTTTAGATGCTTTTGATTGTAACCCCTCAAAATATATACCAAAGTCATGTTTACTAATATTTTTTTCCATTTTTCTATGGATGGAATGTTGTAGACCTATTCAACTTTGTGTCCATCTTCTCCAATAATGTAGTCCAAAATGCATTGAAAAATATTTTGTCCCTATCTGAAATAATGTGCCTTGGTATCCTAAAGTGCATATAGATCTATCCAAAGAACAAGTTCATTGCTTCTTTCCCGCTAATGGTCTTGATACAAGGCATTAGAATATATTTTACCTAACTTGTCAACTACCATGAACATGTAGTCATATATATTCCTAGTTGTTGGGAAACATCCCACAAAGTCCACGGAAATGTTTCCCTAATGGTGAGTGGGTACAAACAAGGGATGATATAAACCCTATATTAATAGGATTGCTATTACATCAAAGCATGCATTCTCTTATGAACCTAACTACCTCTTCTTATATCCTGGACAAATACACATACCTTTGGAAGATGGCCATTGTCTTCCCTACACCAAAATACCATGCAACCTTGAAGGTGTGAGCCTCTCTAATTAACTGAAATCACTCTCCTTTAGGAACACATAACTTATCTAACTTGTAGAGTAACCCATGCTGGAGATGGTAATCAACTATTTTGTCACCATTGTGCACATGAATTTGGATTTGCAATTATTGTTACACCTCCTTGAAGTCCTCATCCTCTGTGCATGCCTCTATATATACATCATGGGTAAAAGGATCCATGTGGATAAGAGTTCCTAAAGCTATGACCTTTGATGTAGGTGGCCTTGAAATCATGTTGGCCCACTTGTTTGTGTTTCCCTTCTTGTTCTTGATCACTAAATGAAGCTACTATAGAAACCACATCAACTTGTAATTCCTGGTCTATTGTAGCTTGCTCTAGGCCTGCAGGTACTATAGTTGTAACACTCTCTCCCACCCCCTTGAACAATCTCGAGAAGTGGGAGGTGTTTCTTATTGAATTAAACCAAACTACAAGGTATATTATGAAGAGGAGGTCACACATATTCTTTTTTTATAGCTTATTCAAATCTTTAAAAAATACCACCATCATGTTCAACTCATTGAGAGCTTTCCGGAAACATAAATTTTATCTCAATCTAACTCTTAGATTGAATGTTATTTCCATTTGAATTTTAGTCAATCATATTAGGTCATTTCAACATTGGGTTTCCATGTGGCACTACCACATTATCTCAGGAATGGGCCCCGCTTAGGCCTTTCCCATCATGCATTGTGACATTTTCCTTTTATGTATGATTCCAGGTTCTCAAAAATTGGGGTGGGTTTACACAAGTAGTTTCCCATTTTAGGCCTCCCCTTAACTCTTGACAAACTAGGGGAGCCCCAGGGTGAACATAGGCCATTGCTAGAGCCCTTACTATGATAGTAATGGCATGATTTGGCACCATTTTTAATGTGGGACCCTCAACAAAAATCCCCACATCAAACACCCACCGTTAACTCACAACGGACCAAGTGGCTCATGAATGAATGAGACTTGTTGATCTGAGCACGCTTCGATTAGAGGATGATTTGATGAGCGGTGGGTGGTCTTGTTAGTTGAAGGCCCCAACAAATGATAAAGTTCATGGCAATTTCTCTTGCCACTCCATTATCGCTACTCATTCCGGGTTACCTTGCACATTAATTATGGCGACGGGAAGTGGATGGTGGCAAGGTTCTGCATTGAAACCATGGTTGGGTTGGCCTCTTGTTCATCGAAATATTCATAATATGTACTTGAACTTCCAAGTGGTGGGTAGTGGTAAGGTCACATGACACCCACATGGTCTCCATATCACCTTGATAGGTCATTATTAAGAGGCTCACCTCCTCACTCAGGTCATGCCATGCCTTCTCGCCTAGGTCATTTTGCCTAGGGTTGTCACTACTGCAATGTTCCAGGTTAAACAAAGGAAGAGAGGTGGTGAGAAATGGGAAGTGTCAGGGATCCACGTGGACTCATCTTAGGGCCCACCGAGTCCTTACCTTCAGTATTATGTGATAATTTCATTAGTAAATCCAACCTCACACATATGAATCACCAAAGTCGAGCCCCATTATGGATCTACAGTTGAAAATTGAACTTAAAAACAAAATCTAGACTAGTTTTGATGAGTGCATGCCTTTTCCATTCAGATGCCCAGATTACCAAATGCATCCATGAAAAAAATTGGAAATATACCCCCTCGACTATCTCGATACAATAACACTTGGGAGATGAAAAAATATCTAACCTGGATACAAAGTCTATTAAGAGGACCATCTAACCCCAGATAAACTTTGGATTACTACTAAGACTTGTAGAGAAGGAAACTTGAGGGAAATTTACTAAAATTTCCTAAATAATAAGTGCTTCTACTAAAACACCAAATTTCTAAGGAAATAGCCCAAACTTTCATAATAGATTTTAAGAGATACTAGTCCTTGTACACAAGATCCCATAGGTACCAATAGAGATTAACTTACCATAACTTCTAAGAGAAAGAGGGACATGGCTCCAAAGACCAGATTATGCAAGAAAGCTATAGAATACACTATGATAAGTGAATATAAAGATATCACAACAATATACAATTGAGTATAGACCATAGAATCATTACATCAGTCTTAAACCAAGTAACCACCAACACCGGCTAAACCCTCACTTAAAATACAATACATAAGTTACCTTCTTATCATGTAAGATAATATATAGCCTTAAGAATGGAAATGAACCATTCAATGGACATACATGTCAGATAATTGAAAACACATGTAATAATAGGTTAAATGAGAAACCTCATGCAATCAGTCTTATTCATATAAGTAGCTCTATAGTTAATGAAGATAATAACTATCACAGGGTGCCATAAATTCAACATAACCATAAAGACTTATAAGGAAATTCATTCACCATGAACATGTAATGAATTCAATGATATTCCATGAGTAAAGTTGAACCATATATTTTCCAATAACATATCAGATCATTTCATCATCCATAGTTCAAATAGACACAAGTCATTATAATTATCTGAATAACTTGAAATGGATAGCAACTAAAGGAGGGACTTCAAATATCCACCTAGCCATAGGCCAACTACACTAAAATATTTCTTGCGGTTGACCACCGCCGAGCCAGATACAAAGTATGAGATGATACCTTCTCAGGGAATTCACTAAGGTTCAGTTTGGGTATTTCTCATTTCTAGAAGTTTGAATCCACTATCTAGGTGGTTTATCAGCTATATTTTCAAAGAAAGCACTACAAGAGCTTGTATCCCATTGGCCAGGTGGTTTATCAATCTCACGAAAAGCACCACAATGGTTTAGTTCACCTTGATAAGTTTTTTATCTATGATACATCAAGAACTTGAGTGGTTTATCGACCCATTCAACAAGCACTAAGTGGTTTATTATATTTTTCATCAAGAACTTAGTGGGTTTTTAGCTTAATCAATAAGAACTCATGATTTAGTCCTCCTTTGAGCCTCTCATTGGATAATAAGGGCTAGAAACACAGTCCAATGATCTCAACACATCAATACAAGGGAAAATTACCCCAATTTTAGAGAACAAAACTCAGTTTTAACTCCAACGTTGCTTCTACACTCCATGTCCAACGTCCTACACTTATTTATATATTTCCATCTCTTCTTTTTCTTGCTTTTCCTTCTTGACTCCTATTTTTCCTTCAGCCCATTTGTATCATGTGTGAGACTATGTCCCTTCCTTTCCTTCATGTCATAGAACAAAATCTATCACTTTCTTCTGTCCAATCACGTTTTCACAAATGTTAGGTGGTGTTTTGATTTGTTATGCCCTCAAATTCCACAATCGCACTTCAATGCTCTCCCTTAGGCATGGATCTATATGTCCCTCCCTTCATGACAACATTTAATATTTTCATTATTTTCAAGAAAACAATGTAATACTAGACTTTTTTACAAGATTTGTCTTAGCTAGTCGTGGTTGCCACGTTGGCCTCTATAGTTATGACCACATAAATTAAAGCATGGTGTAGAAATGTAGGATTGTTACAAACACACCCCCTTAAAAGAAAAAATGTCCTCAATGTTTCTGTAACTAGAAACAAAAATAACAAAAGTGAGCTTTATAATCATAGTTATTACATCCACTTAATTATTAAACAAAAATGGGTATAGTACCCTGATTTGGTTTTCCATCTCCTAGGTTGCTTCATTCAAATTAGATAAATTTTGAGGTATAAAATGGGCCTCAAAACAAAAAAGTACAACCAAAATAAAATCTATAAGAACCAATAGGATTCAATATGATGATTTCAACCATGGGGGATGATTAACCATTTTTGGAGTAAAAAAGTAAAAAGATTAAAAAATAAAAAATAAAAAAGTACTTTTTTGAACTCGTATTTTCAACTTATCTCCCTACAATTTTACTCAGATTTCTAGTAGAAGCACATGTTAGATGAAAAATTTAATTCCTTATCCAAGGAGTAACCATGTTGCATACTTTTTATGGACACTGCTACATGAAAAACATGATTGCAATCACTTTTTTCATGTATTTCTCATTTTTCATGTGGTAGGGTCCATTGAAAGTATGCAACATGGGTGTTCCTTGGACAAGTAATTAAATTCCACATCCAATGAGTGCTCTGAATCGAAATTTGAGTAGAACTGTAAGGAGACAAGTTGAAAATGTGAGTTGTAAAAGTAGTTTTTTCTTTTTTCCCTTTAAAATTTGATGTAATCTAATCTTATTTTATTATTTCCACTATTATTTTATAATATTCCTTAGGAGGCCCATTTTAGACCTCAAAATTTTTCTAATGTGTTCAAAGTGCTTGCATTGCAGCTTGACCTGCTCTATTACTCAATTCTAGAGTGTGGTTTGTTTTCGATCCAAGATGCACAGTGGTTTTGGTTGGAACTCTCCCTCATGTTCTGCTTATATCACAAACCAATCAACAATATGATTAGTGTCATGTAAATACTTATTAAGCAAAGAAAAGCGAAAAAAATCACGTGATTTCACTATGGGTTGTAAGGCTAATCTATAAGCCACTGGTCCAACTCTTTCCAAAATATGAAATGGTCCACAAAATCTGGGTACCAACTTAGTGTAAGACCCCACTCTCAGTGAGTTATTTCTTGGTCTGATGTAGAGGTATAAATTCTCTCCCACTTATAATTCTTTTTGCATCCTCTGTTGCTTTGAATAAATATTTTGTCTATCCTAGATTACTTCAATATCTGCTTGATATTGAGTACTTGTTGCTTAGTTTCCTTCAACATGTCTGACCTAAGAACCACTCTATTCACTGGGTCATCCTAACTAATAGGAGTGTTGCATTTTTGGCCATACAATGCCTCAAAAGGGCTTATCTTCAGTGCCCCTTGATGCCCATTGCTGTATGAAAACTCTGATAATGGTAGGAATCCTTCCCACCTTTTTGGTTGATGCATGACATACATTTTGAGCATGTCTTTTAAAATTTTGTTCACTATCCTTATTTGGCTATCTGTATGAGGATGATATGCAATAATAAAGGCTAACAGGGTTCCAAAACCAACAAATAATGTCTTCCAAAAATTGGTAGTGAACTTAGAATGCTAGTATGAGATGATTTTCTTAGGTACACCATGCAATTTGAATTTTTCCATCATGAATATTTGAGCTATGTTAATGGATTTGTAGGTGGACTTCACAACTATAAAGTGGGCTACTTTACTCAACGTGTCAATTACCACCATAATGGCACCATGCTATTTGGTTGTTTTTAGTAATCCTGCAATGAAGTCCATGGATATGAATTCCTACTTCCACTCAGGAATTGGGGTTGGTTGTACCAATCATATTGGGTGCTTTCATTCTATTTTGACTTGTTGGCATTCTAGGCACTTGACAATGTATTCAACAACTTATTTTTTCAATCTTGACCAATTTTATTTATGGTTTTTCATTTTCGATAACCAAGATGACATGAGTAAGGCCTTTTATGAAACTCTTCCATGATGAGGTTCCTGAAGTCAACTACACAAGGCACATACCATTTGTCTTTGAACACCAACATACCATCATTAGTGAGCTTTTATCTCTTGCTCACTTATCCCTTTGGCTCATTTTGCAAGAATTATTTCACGTGCTGGTAATGCTCATCATGAAGCAACACCTCTTTGACCATTTTCTTGATGTTAACTTTAAAAGTGCTCATGGTTACCAAAATGAGCCATTTGTAGACTTATACTAAGTGCATCTTCTTCCTTGTTTCCTTTCCCCTTAATGTACTTTATCTCAAAAACAAACTTGCTAATCAAGGCTAACCATTTGGTTTGTCTTGCATTTAACATAGGTTGGTCAAACAAGTACCCTCAATGATCTAACTGTTGAGATTGCAACAAGATGATGGAGCTTAGTGAAAAGAGTCGCCTTCACTAAGTGGGCCCGCAGGCTATTTTTGGCGCAAGTCTATTTTTAGACTATGTCTATTTTTAGACATATGAATCATGTCTATGGATTGCAGGTTGCTGTTTATGGATGAATTGATCAAGATGGAAAAATAGATGGACTTCTATTTTTAGACCACAGCGGAGTGACTGCTCAGTCTAAATATAGAACAGTCAAATATTATTATCTCATAATAATATTTGGACTATAAACTTTGTCTTATTCTCTTGGAGCACTTCAGGATGAGCTACGGATGTGGTACATGCAGATCCCAGAAGGAAATACGCTTTTACTTATGAGTGAGTTGAGTTGTTGCATGCATGACTTCAGTTAGAACTCAATGAGTTGAGTTTAGTGGACTGGAGGTGCAGTTGATGGAGTTGTGTTCAGTTTAGCTTTGTTAAACTGGTTGTATTTAGTCTAACTGGCAAATAGACTAGAGATGAGTTGGGTGAATTAGTTATTAATTAATTCACAAGTTATTAACTCATAATACAACTAATGAATACATCAGTTAACTCAGTTGCATGTCAGTGCATGTTCAGTTCAGCAGGGACAGGTGTTAGAGAATCAGATTGCTATCAGTTGTGACTATAGTTGTGCATCAGATCTTGCACAATCAAGGGATTGAGTATGCCAATGAGTTTGCCCACGTATTTTCCCACATTGTAGCTTGTGCTCACGTGATTTTGCCAAGTAAATACGTGGTTGCCTTGGAATTATCATCAGTTCTTGAGCAGGTATTGAGCAGCGGATGCAGGCAAGCAGCGAAGGAGATTTGAGCCAGTGATTGATTCAGATCTGAGCTGTATTGTGTGTAACAGAGGTGGAGATAATTGTGAGAAGTATTATGCTGTGTAATGTTACATGACTCAATCATTAATATACAGATAGTTGGGGTTTTTAGCGAGATGCTTTCCCCGGGATACATACTGTGTTAATGTGTGAATGCTCTTGATGTTTTATTGTTATTGATGCTGCTATATTGATGATCAACGTAGAGGAGCTTATGTATTGTGTATGTTTTCCGCAATAGTACATGATCAGGATAATCTCCATTGAATATGTGTTAAATTATTCAAAATTTCTACACTAACATCAACACAAATTTCCTTCCTAGTAAGTGATGTATCCACATATTTAGTGCATGTAAGATTGATGCAAGCTCCAATTCATGAGTGACATAATTCCTCTCATGATCATTTAATTTTATTGATTTATAACAAAATCACATTTCCTTCTTGAATTATGACCTCACCTAGCCCTTCCTTGTAGGAATATATGAAAACTGAGAAATCCTTCTCTGAATCAACTATTCTCAGGATAGCTGTATGTGCGGGTAGGTGTTTGAGCTATTTAAAAATAGATACACACTCTAACGTCCATTGAAATTTGACTCCCTTCCTTTGTAAGGTTGTGATGGATGCATGATCTTTGAAAAATCTCAAATGAGCCATCAGTAATATCCAACCAATCCCATGAACGATTTAACCTTTGTGAAATTTTGGGGGGTGGGCCACTCCATTACAACCTTAATATTTTTGAGGCTGATAACCACGCCTTTTAAAATTACATGCCTCAGTTATTGAAATTGTGTTTGGAGGAACTTGTATTTGTTGAGCTTGGAATAGGGCTTATGCTCCCTCAACAATTGCGACATTGCTCTTAAATGTTATTCATGATCTTCTCTAGTTTCGATTAAACTATGTTGTCATCCAAAAAAACCAATACAATTTTTTTCTAAACATGTGTTGAGGATGTTGTTCATGGTTAGGAACATAAATGTGGGCGATGCATTTGTGAGCCCAAATGGCACCACCACAAACTCATAGTGTCCATATCTCTTCTTGAAGGCTATCTTGTGGATATCGTTAGGGGAACTTTGAGGTAGAAAATGGGCCTCGAAATAAAAAATGTACTAAAATAATTAACTTTAAAAAAACCAATAGGATTGAAGATGATGATGCTATCCCCAAGGAAAATATTTTGGAGGGAAAAGAAGAAAATTACCTTTTTCAATTGTATTTTTGGCTCATTTGATAATAGGTTTACTCAAATTTCAAGTGTAGACACTTCTTGAATACAAAATTAAATTCCATATCCAACGAGTACCCACTCTTCATACTTCTGAGAATACCTACATCGAAAAATTGAAAATACATGAAAAAAGTGTGAAAAAAATTGAAAACTCATGAATTTAAAAAAAAATCATGTATTTTCATGTATTTTCATCTTTTTTCGATGTGGGTATACTCAAAAGTATGCAAAGTGGGTACTCATTGGATGTTGAATTTAATTTCGCATCCAACGAGTGTATATACTTGACATTTGAGTAAACCTATAAGGAGATAAGCTGAAAATACAATAAAAAAATTAGTTTCTTTTCTTTTTCTGTAAAAGTTCATAATTATTATTTTATTGTTTTAACTATTATTTTATTATTTTCCATAAGAGGTCCATTTTAGACCTCAAAATTCCCCTAATGTTTCTTCCTTGATTCATACCTAATGATAACTATATCTTAAATTTATTTTAGCGAACACTGCAACCCCTCTCAGCTAATCGAACAAGTCGTCAATTTGGGGCGACAGGTACTTGTTCTTCATTATAGCTTTATTCAACTACTAGTAATCAATGCACAACCATAACATGTCATCCTTATTCTTTACAAAAAACTATGGGTCTCCCTAGGGTGACACACGGTGTCTAATGTACCCGTTATTCAACAGTTCTTTTAGCTGCATCTTCAAATCCATTAGTTTTGGCATACTCATACAATATGGAGCTTTTGAGGCTGGCACTGCCTCATGAATCAAATCAATGGAAAAGTCAGTGTCCCTCTTAGGTGGAAATCCTAGTATTGCTTCTGGAAATACATCACTGAACTACTTCAACACTGGGTGAGTTTCCCTTCCACCCTCACTGCTTTCTAACTCGTTGGTCACCTAGACTATATATACTACACACCCTTTCTGATTCATCCTTTCTCTTGCAGTGTTGACATTTTCTTGACCATGATAGGATTCCTTATCCCTCGTAGTGTCACTTCCTTTCCCTTGTTGCTAAGGCACTCTAATGACTTGTTGTAGTAGTCAATTTTGGTTTTATGGGCCGCTAGCCAATCCATGCCAAATAGAAGGTCATATAACCACAACAGTAAAAGGTTGAGAGCAACTGAAGTAGACATGCTAGTTATTATCACATGACATGATTCCACCATGTCTATCACCCTTATTTTAGTTTCCATGACCAACTAAATCAACCATGATTTCTCATGGGTTTTCTTCTGCAAAGCACATTTCTCCGCAACCTTCAGGTTGATATAACTAAAATTAGAATCTGGTCAATTAAAATTGAAACAAGTTGGTTAATGACTATATCTTCCATCTTGATTAGTAAAGGTTGATGGCCTGCCTAACCATTGTCCAATGCTAAGTAAATTCATGGTAAATTATGAGCCACATATTTCATTGTTGTTACCTCTTTCACATTGTACAACCTTGTACCATTCTACTATTGCTGAGGGTAGTCTCTCCATAGATGGTTCTCTCCACATGTCCAACACTGCAAGAGCCCTTTCTTGAACCCTTCAGCCTTTTCTCTTGCTATCTTAGTGGGCCAGTTTCTATTGTCAGTAGCGGATTTTTATCGATAATCATTCTTGGTAGGAGTGATGAACTTCACATTCCTTCGTCCTTGCTTATATCATGAGGATTTCAACCCTTTTCCCTTGAAGCTGGTGTTATCTCTCTTTTTCCAGTCTGTTCGGATCTTGACTTTGTGTTTGAAATGCTCATAGAAATATTTGGCCTTTCAAATAGTTTCCTCTAATGTTTTTAGCTCATCTATGATATATAGCACATATCTCAACAATTCCAAAAATATGTTAGTGTACTCATTAGCAGTAAGATACCCTAGCTTTTTCTCATGGAATTCTTTAACTTTGTTATCATAGTACTTCTCAAACAAGTACTTTTCTTGAAAATATTTCTCAAACTTTCTCCATGATACTTCCTTTTCCCTAATGTCCTTAAAATTGATCAAATTCACACCATATATCAAATTTTGCCTTCAAGATAAAAATGGATACTTTGGCCTTCATGTTTTCATAGTAGTCATGCACTATGAAGTATTTATTCATTCCCATCGACCAAAATTCTGCCTCTTCAACCTTCTTTACTTCTCAATTGGAGGTAGGGGTATTTTCTTTCTTAAAATATTATGGTATTTAGCTCCTATCACTTCTCCTTTACTAATGGTAGCTTCTGGTTGTATTACTCGATGACCGGTCATGGCTACTTTGCTCTCTTTCTAGGGTGTTGAATGGGATTTTCCTCTCACTGTGTCCTAGCTTACTAGCCTTTGTCCTTTCCTTGACTTGTTGCTTTATGCCCTATTAGTTTCCAATCCATTCTTCTAGATATCCAATGGGATTTGCTTGCATTTGTGCTTGCCTAGATATTTGTTGTTGAGCTCATGTTGCTTCCACCTAAAATCACTACATTCACCTCTGCTTTCCTTTCTTGCGCTTTGATGATGTTTTCATTGTCTTCCTTATAGCTTCTTAATTCAAATCTTAATCTCCTGAGAGTATCCATCCAATCAAGGGATTTTTCATTTGAATTCTTGATGCAGGAGCATCTTGCCTTCATGTTAAAATAAATTTTAACTAAACCTAGGGGTCTTTCATTTACCAAGGAACTTGGTTCCCTAATTGAGTGTAATTTCTTAATTATTTGTATTCCCTATGGTTATAAGGAAAATAGAGAAATTGTGTAAATAGAATTGAGATTGTAATTATACCTAATTCTTAGAAGAGGTTTCAAGAGTGTTGAATGAGTTAGAGAGATATTAGGAAAAGTTAGATCTCTTGAGGGATATGTGGATCTAGAGGGTCCTAGAATAGAGGTTTGTTGAGTGATTAGTGGATCTGAACTTATTATAGTTCAAAATCCTTTTTGTATAGAAAATAACCAAGAGGCAGATTGGTAGTAGTGTAAGAGGAGTATCAAAAGGATTGTCAGAGTAAGGCCAAGCATGGCCAAAAGGAGAAAAGGGCCAATTGTATTGTAAATTAGTCCTAGAATACTAAAAGGCCTTGTATGTAACTATTGTGTGAATATTAATGAAAATAGACACTCTATTTGAATGTAGAAAGAATGTGTGAATTACATGTTGTTATATGGATATAATTTAATATATATGATATTGTTTCCAGTGTAAATTAAAGTGTTGCAGGTGAATCAAAGCTTAGGAGGGATTGCACTTAGATTAAGTGTGCAATAAGTATGTAGAAGGTCACAAAACCATTACTTAGGAGGTGTGTCAGAGAAGAAATGCATGAGTGTGAAGAAGGTCAAAATTATTTTAACTAGTCAAAGCTTTCCTTTGTAGATAATTGATCAATGAGTTGGATCAACAATACAATTCAATCACAGTGTGCAACGAAAGAATGGATACCCACAAAAGAATAAAAGAAGACATTGAAGAAGCATTGCAGAGGAATTAATTGGAGGGATGAAACCTTGTGTTAAGGCCTGCAAATAGAAGGACGAAGCATAAGCAAGACAAAGGTCTAGACTTAGTTATTGAAATCTTGTAGAAGAATGTCTATTAATAGAGGTCAGGGAAGAAAATTTGAAGTTCATTAAATACTATGAATATTTCATGTCCCAAAGGTCAAAGCAGAAAAATAAGGTAAAAGGTCGGTGTTATCATTTGACAGAAGCCAGGGTTGTCAATTAATGAGAAATTTCTCATCTGATAGTCTATTTCCCCAAAGTTTTTAAAGTGCACAACTAAAAGGAAGTTCAGGATGAATCAATGCCAAGATGAAATGTAGTATTGGTGATGTGTAAGGACCATAATTACATGGGCACTTAATATTTACAAAAGTTGGGGCCCAAAAAATGTTGATAAATTATGACAGGAAAGAGGTTCAAAAAGTGTTGTAGAAATTTTGTCTTGGAGTCTGTCTCTTCGGGAGGTCTAAAAGTGCATACCAAAACCAAAGGCCGAGGTGACATGGATAGTTAGAGTGTTGAGGTGACATGGATAGTTAAAGTGATAGGGTGATGTGGATGGTTAAATTTCCAGGGTGATGTGTCAATAAATGTGTCACAATACATGACTTAAGTGTATTGGTTATATGCACAATTACAAAGCACAATTAAAGGTGGAGTTGGTGACGTGGCCTAGAGGACTTTCCCCGGACGATTTATTGAGTGCGCACATTTGGAAAGAGCCAAGGATCAGGGTTTTGGGGACTTAGGTCATAAGGTGTGGTCACAAAGTTATATTCTTCCATTCGAAGGAGCTTCTCCAAGGAGAAAGGGGGGTTGCGAGATAGAATGAGCCAATGTTAAAAAATAAAGGATAAGGGCAATGCTCTCCATGTGCTCCTATATAGTATATCGTTCTTCAGTCATGATTCAAGGGTGCATATTGTATGGTTGGAATGCACATATGTGTATTATATAAAGCTTTAATCTGGTGGTTTTATAAAGGGTTGTGTTATAACCTTACGACTCCTCCCACTCAGTTTGAAGTTGGCATAAAAAGGGATTTATTACCCATGGTGGGTTAAAGAAAGCGCCTGTCAGATTCAAAATAGGGGATTTCTAGTTAGATCCTTTCCAACCCTACATCACGTCTTTGCTATTGAATTTGAATCATATTTCTAATTATGATGGGATTTTTCCATGCCGTATTATACCAATGTTATTCTCATTCCTCTATTTCTTGCTAGAACTTTGTGTCTTCTTATCACACACACATACTCTCTCTCTCTTTGTGATATTACACACACGTAGTTGTTAGTTAAATCCAACACAAATAAATATATTTAAACATTACTTCAATATATTTGCAATAATCATGTTGATTTGAAAGTCGCTGTAAAATGAAATCCCATGTTAATATGCAGGTTAGAAAACAAAATAAAAAATTAGCAATATGCCAAGCCAAAAATCATGTCAATTGTAAGTTTAAAACCACTACACATGAGTATGTAGCCTTTAAACTATAATATTAAGTGTTTATCATGTGTGCATGCGTGTGTGAGCCTCTTTAGGTCTAGAGTTAAACCTTCACTTTGATACCACTTTGTAACACTCCCTCCCACCCCCTTGAACTATCTCAGGCTACAGGTGGTGTTACTTATTGAACTGAACTGACCTCCAAGGTATATTATGAATATGGGGTCACACAAATATTGTTCTTACAACTTCTTCAAATCTCAAAACAAGTACCATCATTGGATTCGAATCATTCAAATTTTTTTGGTGATATCAATTTTATCTCAATCCGACACCTACATTGAAATTTATGCTCGATTTGAAGTTTAGCCAATCATAATGTGCCACATTAACATTGAGTTACCATGTGGCACTGCCATGTTAGATCTAGCATGGGCATCCCCTGACCCTTCACCATCATGCTTTGTGATGTTTTCCCATTATGTCTAGTTTTCGGTTCTTGATTAAGGGTGGGTTTACATAGGTAGTTTCTTGTTTCATACCCACTCCCCATGTTAACTCACAATAGACCATGGGGACTTGGAATGAACATAGGCCATTGATTGGGCCCTTAATGTGATTACACCACCACAATGTGGTGCCATTTTTAATGTGGAACCCTCAATGGAAATACCCATGTTTAACAAACCCCCCATTAAATCACAGTGGACCAGGGAGCTTCAGAGTGAAAGAGAGTTGTTGATTTGGCCATGCTCTAATTAGAGGGAAATATGATGAGTAGTGGGCGGTCCCATTAGTTAAAAACCCTGAAATATGGGAAATGTTCAAGGAAGTTGTTGTCATCGCTTCAACTCCACCACTTGTTCCATGTTACCTTGCACATTGGTTACAACAATAAGTGGTGGACGGTTGGGTCAACCTCTTCTTCATTGACATATTCATACTACATGCTCAAAATTCCTAGTGGCAGGTGGTGATAAGGTCACTTGGTACCCACATGGTCTCCATGTCATCCTGAAAAGTCATTATGAAGTGGTGTGCCTCTTGATCCAAGTCATGTTTCCCATGATTTTCACTGCCACACTGTTCTAGGTTAAACAAAGGAGAGAGGTGGTGAGTGGTGGGTAGAGTTAGGGATCTATGTAGCCACTACCCCAGGGACTTGGCATGGGGTCCATTGGGTCCTTCCCTTCAATGTTATGTGATACATTCTTGAGTAAATACGACATTGTGCATATGAACCACCAAAGTTGGGCCCCATTCTAGATATCTAGTTGCAAATTGGAATTAAGCACAAAATCTAGTTCGAGCTAAATCCATACCATTTTTGATGAGTGCATGCCTTGTCCATGTGTATGCCCAGATTACTTGATGCGTCCATGGATGAAATTGGAAATCCACCCCCTCAAAGTTTTGGATACAATAACACTTAGGAGATGAAAAAATAACTGACCCAGATACAAAGTCCATTAAGAGGACCATTTGGCCCTAGATAAAATCTAAATTATTGCTAAGACTTGCATAAAAGTAAAGTTGAAGGAAATTTACCTGAATTTCCTGAAGTATTAATGCTTCTATCAAAACACCAAATTTCTAAGACAATGGACCAAATCATGGTAACAAATCTTCAAAGATACTATGCCTTATCCATAAGAGCCCATAATATCCACTGATCTTAACTTACCATAGCTTCTAAGAAAAAGAACGACATGGATCCAAAGACCAGATTACACAAGAAAGCTACAACTACACTTTGATCGGTGAGTATAAAGATATCAAAATAATGTACAAATGTGAATATACCATAGAATAATTGCATCACTCTTAAACCAGGTAACCATCAACACCAATTGAATCCTCACTTAACATACAATACATAAGTTTCCTTCTTATCATGTAAGATAACCTACAATCTTAAGTATGGAAATGAGCCATTCAATGCACATACATGTCAGATAGTTGAAAACACTTGTAATAATAGGTTAACTAAGAAAACTCATTCAATCAGTGAAATTCATATAAGTAACTCTGTAGTCCATAAAGATAATAAGCATCACAGGGTGCCAAAAGTTAAACATAAGCATAAATAATTATAAGGAAATTCATTCACCATGAGCATACAATGAATTCAATGATCTTCCATGAGTAATTTTGAACCATATTGTCATAGTGTATTCTTATCGAGAGTGTACGAAAAGAGCATACGTTAAGATGTGGATGATAAACAACCCTAACAACAGAAATGCCTGTAGAACCCTTTAGATCTGCAACATATATTAGAAATAAAACTTGCAAACTTTCAGATCTATGCAACAAAAGCATTTATACAACAAAAAGAAATAGGAACTATAGCGATTAATAACTCCAAAACGACCAATGGACAAGAAAAGAATATGAAATTGTAATTTTCTTATGTAACACCTCATGAAATGTATAGGTAAAATTTTACCAATCCCCCTCAATGGGATGGGTTCTTGTCTTTCCTCAATGCTTTAGCTTGGTAGAGTCTCTCCTCTCTACAATGTATAAACCCAACAAAATCTGTGTAGAGCTCAAATGGGAACTCGAAGATTAAAAGAAATGGAGAGAAACAGTGATAATAATCAGAGATACAACAATGAGTGCAATAATGAAAATAATTGAAAGTGAAAAATGAATTTGAAACCCTTCATTTTATATCAAAATATTAGGTTATTCTCAAATAATGGAAAATAATAAATTATTATTAAACAAATTCTAGACCTAACCACTTGAATATTTTCTTATATTTTGTTGGAGGGAAAAAGTATTTAATTTGGTCAAATACTTTTATTTAGAAATAATAAATAAATAAATGATTTATTTATCATTTCGAAAATATTGTTAAAGAATATTAAACAAATAATGGTTTGTTTAATTATTCCTAGGTGATTTAGTCAAATTTAACATGGAATAATAACTAAATAATTATTAATTAATTATTCACTAGAGAGAAATAAGAGAAACACAAGGATTGGGTCAAACATTGACAAGGAATATTAGTTAAACAATGGTTTAATTAATTATTCATAGAGGAAAATTAAATAAATAATGATTTATTTAATTATTCCCCATGGGTTTAACCAGAAATAACTTAATAAATGTGGTTTATCAAGTAATTTTTTACAGTGAAAGCAATTTTAGTATGGTAAAGTTGGTCTTACATGGTGTATTTCAATCCATCTAGTTAGATATGGTTAGATGACCAATTTTTGGTGATAAAAAATTCCCCCCAACGTATGAGTGTTAGGAGAAAAGCATATGAACAAAGTACATTGTGATGAGCACTAGTATTGCAGCAAGAATGCTGCAACTCTTGGGGCTACCAAATTTACTTTATCAACCCGGGGTTTGTACAAACTTGGAGGTGAATGCTGTATACACAAGTAAAAGTGATGGTTCTGCCTTTTATCACTATTCAGCTGGCGAGAGACCACTAGGGTTTTTCAAGCTAGACTTCTATGTATTCAGAAGAAGCTTGATTACTGATGAAGGAAAGAGAAATCTACTCTAAGAGAAAGCTGGTCTACTGCAGTAAGGAAAAAGACTGAAATCCAATGCTAAACACACCATTTCCTACCTAACTTCTAAGAGACTATGCTTCAGAAAGAATGCTATATTAACATGTATGGAATTCAACTTAAGCATGTAAATTCAAATCATGAACATTCTACTATTGTGTATGTAAATGGCAACAACAAATATGTTTTTTTCTTTTTCCCTTTTTATGGAGGTGTGAAAACTAATCTCTTTTGGTGATGTGGTAGATGGCTTAGGGATGCTGGTGGATGGTTGGAAGGTTTGGGGGACCCTTAGGTGACCTTGTGTGGCTTTCTAGAGGTTTTTCCTCAAGTCGGCCTCAAAACGGGCCACTACAGGAAAATCTACAGGATGTCCTAAAAACCTACAAGATTCCCTGTATTTCTACAAGATACATCCGAGAGAAAAATGATGGGTGCTGAAGGTGATGAAAGCCTTAGGGAAGGTGTTTTGTGGATGGAATGGAGTGAGAAAATGCCTAGGATCACTCATAAATCAAAACCAAAGTTGGGAGATGGTTGGATTTGCTCAACATGCTTGGAGAAGTTTCCTTGAAAATTATGAAATTGGTGAGGGTATTAGTGAAAATGAGGAATGGTCATGGATGGATGAAGTTGGAAGGAGGTTTCTTGCTATGGGATCTCTCTCTACTTCTTGTTGGGTTGTGTTATATTCTTTCCACATAGTTATCAGGGGGTTTGAGGGGTACCCGTAACCCCACTTTATGGGGTCCAGGGCAATGCCCCGGAAAATTTTGGTTTTGGACCCTATGTTAGGTTGGGTGGACCCACCTATGGTTTTGTGCATGATTTTCGCACATGTTTTTTGGACGCGATGGTTTTCGGTCCATGGTATTGGATGCGATGGTTTTTTGGTCCATGGTATTGGACATGATGGTTTTTTCAGTCCATGGTTATTGGATGCTTTGGCATGTATAAATATGTATTGTAACATTGAAAGGAATATAATGAAAAATCAAGCTGGTAGTCCCGGTTTTGGGATCCAAGGGAAAATCTCTGTGCATATGTGTTTTTATGCGTTATGCTCTCACATTGTTTATTTTTCTGTGATTTAGAATTCGTATGCAGGTAATTTCTGTACGGGGTTAAAACCTACACTTCTTAAACACATGCACTACATCAAACAATGATATTTGCCCAAAAATCATGTAAACAAGAAGAATTTCAATAAGCTAGAAAAATAGAGTTTAATGAGCTAGTTGTCTACTTCATGCATGAAGAAAATTTGGAAAATAAGATGAAATCATTGATGAGATCTACTATAAGACTAAAGATGGAGAAAATGATAATTAAATCCTACACTTTCAAACTGATCAAATTCTAGTTCAAGTACAATAAACTCTAAATTCTATGAGAAAGTAGAATTATGTCTTTTTGGGGTTGCATAGGGGTCCTTTCCTCAAATCATGATCCCTAATGGAAGAGGTGAGGCCAAGAAACCTATTGACAAATTTTTGATGCTCCTTTTATCCCTTATAACCCACTACTGAAGTAAAGAACAAATGGAAGCAAACTAATAAACAAACTAATCAAATCTACACTACTTGCAATGAAATATTTCCAAGGAAAATTTAACCATGAATCTATGAAATTAATCTAAGCATACAGATACAAGAAGATGAGCCTTTGCTGCTAGGGTTGAGACCTAACCCAAGAGCTCCAACCTTCTAAGTTAACTCAGTACTGGATCAAGAAAAAACTAATTCTCATTATCAAAACAGAAAATTACATAGCAATGTCTTCCACAAGTATGGAGCTAAAAAATAACTAGTGTTTCTGTAGCAAAAATTCGAATCCTAATGAGGCTCTAGGCCTCTTTATTTATACAACTGAAGTCTCCAACGACTTCCTTAAATCTAGGGAGGCTCAGCCCCCAAACTTGAGATGAACTAACTATTTGACTATCACTTTCTCGGCTGCCTTTTGATCTTCATGACTTGGTTGCTTGTACTTCGAGCTAGTGTGATTGATGGAGGAATATTTGAATGAGCGAGGAGTAAATAGGAGGATTTACCTCCTACAATCTCTCTTCCTTGTCGCATTCTAGTTTTAGCCTTTAATATTGCCAGAATTTCTTGATTTCTTCTCACAAACCTGCATTTAATGCACACTAGTCCACTAGGCATAATATCTCACTTTGAATCATCTAATTAAACAAAATATAATCAAAACATGTAATAAATTGTGAGAAGAGTTGATTTGACTAATCTAGGAGGTGAATTAAGGTCTGTAAAGTTATCCAATGATGAGGTTCAACATCACCCCCTACTAAAAGTGTTGCTCATCCTTTGAGCAACTCAATCAATATCCATATCTTTCATAGCCCTGGTGGCCTCCCTGACATCCCATGCTTTTGTTGTGGTCTCTTCTTCTTATGCATAGAATCCTGCCTTCCTTTCTATCTCCTCCCATTGCTTTCTTTCTTTCGCTTCCTTCCTTCCTTATAACATCCCCAAGAGCAGTGGTGGGCTGAGTCTCAAGCCAATCCAATTGACTTTGAGCCTTTGAATGGTTTGCTTGTACATGGGTGTCATGTTCAATGCTTCTCTCATTCTTTAAGGAGAATGATACTCTATGATTTTCAAACTGTATGACAGAGTATTCCATCTCCTTTGGCAAGCTTGCATGCTGTCATCCCCTAACAACTTGAACATATCCTCAAAATGTGTAATCGCTTGCTCTTGGGAAAAAAGATACTTGGGTGCAAGTTGAGGATCATTTGCAATTAAATTATGTGTGTTGATGATAGCCATTGGATTTGACTTCTCAACTCTTATCATGAGAGGCTCTATTTGTTCCCTTGCTAATATCTTCTTCATTTCTGCAACCCTTGCTTCCTCATGGTTCAACCATGATGCCAAGGCCACTAAGTGTAAATCCCCTAGTTTTACATTAGGGTCCCATACATTCAAATCTGTTAGGGCCATTTTATGCAAGTAGAACTCAAACATCTTAGCCCTATGCTCCAATGTGCTTTGATCACAAAGATCAATGAACTATCTATAATCCTGGAATGGCAAAGTGCCTCTCTGTGCTAGGGTCTTGATTTGCAACTATAGCCACTATTCCTTAAGGTATAATGCATAGGATTTAGCTAGGATCCTGTAATGGATTTCCTCTAAAGATAAATTGACCATGGTTGCTAATTGATTCTCTTTTTCTTGTAGCTGCCCTTTCAACCATGCATTTTCTGCCTCCAACTAAGTTTTTATTATGGCCTCTCTATCCCTCAGGCTACTTAGTTCTCTGCCCATCTCTTTGAGCTTCTCCTCCATGTGTCTTATGTCCTCTACTCCCTTGGACTTGGCAATATGCATCCATCTATGTGTTCTGGCTCACTCTTTCTCAAGCTCAAAGAATAATGGGATGGAAATTTTTTTCTGGAATAACCCTGCCCCCTTCAATAAATCTGTAGTAGGAGTCAAGGTTAGGTTGAGGACTAGGTTCCCTTAGCTCTAGGTCCTCCTTCTTTGGTTCTTGCTGCATACTCCCTTCATTATCCAATTTTTGAGTTTCCTGTAGGTTTAGCAGAGTTTCATGTAGGGTTTCCTCTACTTCTTGTAGGTCCTGTTGTGTATCCTGTAGGATATATTCTCCCTTGGATGAGGCAAATCTAGTCACATGCCTTCTCTTATAAGTGATAGGAGACTTAGGGGAGGTTTATGTTGAGGATCCTTCTCCTTGAGTTTTAATAAGAGGAACCATATTTTCTTGATGATTAGGTAAGTCTTCAATAACAATGGGAACCTTGGTGGGAGTTTGAGGTTTCCCTACCTTATCCTTGTACTTTTTCTTGTTCTAAAGTATAGTGGAGTTTGTCTCTGTCTTTTGCCTTTTTGTTTGATATGGGTGCTAAGGGCACTGAAGGAAGTTTCTACCTCTATCACAGTGGGTTCAACAGACACCCTGGGTGACTCCTCCTTGTCTTCTGCCTCCTCTTTTCCATTCCCCTTTTCATCTTTGTCTTTCTCCTCTTCTTCACCTTGTTCATCAACTTCCTCCTTGACATCTTCCTCTATTTATTCACCAATTTCCTTCTCTTTTTCTTCCTTATCTATCTCCTCTTCATCCCTCTCTAGATCCTCATATGTTTCAATTTCATCTTCATCCCTTTCACTGGTAGTAGGGATTTTGTCATATATGAGGGCTTTTATATCCTCCTCTATCTACATGTCTCTAAAATTTTCCCATATGATAGGAATTCTAAGGTTGTGGAGGGAACATTCTATGATGAATCTAATTAACCCATAATGGGCCAGTTGTCGGTAGTTTCCTTCCTTCACTTTTATGCTCATATCTATCAGGGATTGAAGAAGGAAGTAGGGTATGTTGAGTCTGTGGTGAGGAGGTGTATCTCCTCCAAACCTCAATTCTTTAAGAAGTCTAAAGGGGTATCCATATACTACACTATACCTACCTTCACATGATATGAATTTTATAAGGTGGTAGCTTATTTCATTCTAAGGGTATGGTAAGCTTTCTCTTCTCACTCCATTATTGTCTTCCATGGCCTCCTCTCCCTCTAGAAAGAATTTTTTCTTTGCAGTCTGGCTATTTCCCTTGTCTTCTTTTCTCCAAGGCACTCCTAAGGGAAGTGTGGTAATTCTACTTATGAGTTCAGGAACAAGATCTATGCAAATACCTCTCACCACAACAGTGGCATGGGTCCTAGTCAGTGGAATGAGGGAGAGAGAAAAATCTCTGGCTACTTCACCATCATACCCTCTCAATTTCTCAAAGTACCCCTTCCAATTATGCCTTGTGAATATTTCTAGCACAACAAGGTGTTGGTGAATCCTCACAATGTTGATGGGCTCCCTTCTATTAAACCCCCCTGTCATTTTGTCTGGTGAATGGAGGAGCAGAAATGTATGATACAAAATTCTAATGAAGGAGGAAGTGGGACTGAAATATCTGTGGATACAAATCCCTTACATGGCTATCAATTTCAATCAAATGAGAATAATTTTTTGTTCCTTTCACTTGGAAAAAAGGGAGGAAATGTAGAGCCTACCTCCTTACAGTGCTTGATGTAGCTAACCCCTATGTTTCCTCCTCTGAAATTGTTCATTTCCAATCTTGTAGATTGTCTAAATGTATCTTGTAGGATTCCCTTGGGATCCTGTAGGAGGTCATGCACAGGAAAAAATGAAGTTTTCCTCTCCTGTAGGTTGCTTGAGGGCCGAGAGTGACTTTTCTAGAGTGAGCCTCGAGAAGATGAATGCAATTATGCATGGGGATCAATGTTTATTTCCTCTTATGGTAGAATTGAGTGAGGTGGTGTGTTGATAGCTGAGGTATGAATTTTTCTTTTTGGACCTTTGGTACCCACTACCACATCATCATTCCCCTCACCTCGTAATCAACTCCCACTTCGGGCATCCATAGTCTTAACTGCTTTCGACCTCATCCTCCTTTTCTTTGACTTGATTGCTACCACGTGTGTGAGGACTAACTATTTTGTCCTCGTTGAATTAATGAAGGTGGCCAAATTAACTAGCCACGTTTCACTTATAAAACAATCTTTACATCTTTTGATTACATTGTGCAAAATGAGAGAGTGAAGCGATATGCTTACCTATGGTAACAATACCTTGTTGCAGTTTGTTGAAGAAATGAGGTGCTTGCTGTATGTTGGCTGCATGTGATGATTTTCTTGATGTGCATGTACCTAGTGTTAAGGATGATGATGATGTTGTTGCTCTATAGGAGCTTCTTCTGCCCTTGGATCTCCATGCTTGAAACTTGCTGCAACCTATGATTTCTGTTTGGTGGGATAGGTTGCTACAAGATGTCTTGTAGCTGCTTCTCCCTCAAATTTTTAATCATATTCCACTGCTGGGACCTGAGGATGATGAACATGGACAAATAGGAGGTCTAGGGGTGTGTGAATAATGAAAAATAACCTTCAGATGTTGTTCTCCTTGCTCTTTGTCTCATATTTTTCCTCTGTGTTTTTTTCTTGAAAGTTGTACCTTTTTTTTTAAAACTAATTTTTTTAATGATGAATGAATGGGTGATCAAGGTGGGGAGTGATATGGTAATGAGATGGTGATCTAGGAATTTATTTTTTGACATGGGTAAGTCATTTCTGTGCCCTAGGGTTACCTCCTCTAGGATTTCCAGGCCATTGTAATTCATACAAGATCATCCTGTAGGTTTTTAGGGGATCTTGTAGGTTTATAGGGAATCCTGCAGAAAACACTGAATCCTTGCAAATTGAGTCAAATGAGTGAAAAAATGAAAGGAATGGTGGAATGGTGAAGGAAAATGAATGGATAAATAAAAAATGAGCTGAATAGGTCCCTTTTGATTCTTCATTGCTTCTCGGATCGTCCTCCTACTGACCTGCAAACAACATTTTTATATTTTTCTTTTCTCTCCTTTTTTTGTATATATTTTTTTAAAACAACTAGTTTGGCTCCAAGAGATTTTCATCCTAGCTACTTGCCCTAGGTAATTTAAGAGAGGTTTTCACCCTGAGATATTTTTTTTTGACACCATTGGGCTGCCTCAAGCGGTTTTCAACCCAATAGTGGGACTTAGGTGCCTCATGTAGGTTTTCATCTGAGTCTCCTTATTTTCTTTTTTTTTCTTTTCTCACTGACTTGATGAGGTAGGAGTTGAGACTTGCTCCACCACCATCACCATTTTGTTGATACCATCTATGAACTCTTGCTTTGACAATGGCCTTTTGTAAACTTTCAATCTATGCCCATTAACAAGTAAAGGAATGACCTCTGCATCTATGGTTCTGATCTACACTGAACCATTATCATGACATCTATGTATAACATAAGGCCCTAACCAACTAGTCCTTAACTTTCCCTTAAAGTATTTATATATGGAATCATATAACAAACCCCAATCACCTTCTTGAAATTGCTTATCCTTGATGTTCTTATCATTCTGGATCTTCCTCTGAATTTTGAGTTACCTCTGTGTGTAGGAGGTCCTGCATTTTGAACTCATCTAAACCATTCAACTTGAGCAATCTCTCTTTTAGTGCACTGCTAAGATCTAGATCTATTTGGGCTGCCATCCTCAATGTATTCTACTCAAATTCAATGGATAATAGGGCCTTCTTCCCATAGACCAACTCATAGGGTGTGAATCCAGTGGTGGTCTTCCAGGTGGTATTATAGGCCCAAGTGGCCTCAACTATTCTATCTACCCAATATTTTCTTTTGCTGCTAACTACCTTGGTTAGAATACCCTCCACTGCTCTGTTGGTCACCACCACTTTCCCATCAGCTTGTGGGTGATAGGGAGTGGATTTTCTATGCTTAATCTTGTGATGGCTTAGCAACTCTTCAATCATGTTGGAGGTGAAATGGCTACCTTAATCAATGACCAATTCTCTAGGGTACCCAAACTTGTAGAATACATTCTCCCTTAAGAACTCAACCACCTTCTCCTCTGTTGCTGCCTTGATTGCCTTGGTTTCAGCCCACTTAGTTAGATAGTCAATGCACACAATGATATACTACTTCTTCCTGGAAGGAGGGTCAATAGGCCCAATGAAATCCATGCCCCACTTGTCAAATGGCTCGAAAGTCACTTGAGGCTGCAAAGGCATTTCATTCCTTGGAGTAGGCTTTCCCATCCTTTGGCACCGATGACACTGACTAGTATATATTTTCACATCCTGATGAAGAGTGGGCCAATAATAACCAGCTTATAACACCTTGAGTGTTGTCCTCTTTGCTGCAAAGTGACCTCCACAAGTCCCATCATGACGGGTTAGAAGGATGTCAAAGACTTCCTCCTCCCAGAAACATCTTCTTAGAATTTGATCTAGGCCTAGTTTGAAGAGGTTACCCCCAATCCAAGTGAATGGGGTGCTCTTCCTCACAATCTTGATTTTCTCTTTGGAGGACAAATTCAGTGGGAATTGTGTAGATTCCAAATAGTTTAGGTGGAGAAGAACCTTTTCAGACAATGAGATTCTTAGCTCAACATGGGCCATCATGCCAAGTTTCATTATTTGGAATGTCTGGAAAGAAAGGAACAACAGAATCTTCAAGAATGAAAAGAGGTCATCCCAAAGCCTTTTTGAGCAGATCTTAAAACAAATCAAGGAAACGGTTGGCACTATTGTGCGAAATCTCCCCTAGGACCCTCCTTTTGCTGCGGATTTGAAAACTCTTGGTGATCTGGGTCTACTGGGACTTATTCCTCAGGGATGGGATAGGAAAGTTATCTTCTTGGTTTATGAGAAATATTTTTGGCATCCTCCCCCCAAGGGATTTTTGAAATTCAACATTGATGGGGCTTCAAAGGGCAACCCGGGCTCTACGTCTTACGGAGGGGTGTTAAGGGATGACCATGGTGGAGTACTTTTCATATTTTACTATCATGTAGGAAGATCCACAAATAACATGGCATAATTGATGGCTATGGAGCAATGCTTAGATTTCTTGAAACAGGATAACCAGAAAAATGTGATTGTTGAACCTGATTCAGAGTTAATCATTGATTTAATCAAGAGGATCAGCTGGGGCACAAGACCAGAAAAAGTCTCAAGGAATTGGTGTCTGATCCAGGGCTTTCAATGGATTCAGTAGCACGTCTAGACCCTTAGGACTACTAGCTTTAAACATGTAAGAAGATCGGCAAATAAATTAGCAGATCTTCTTGCCAATCAAGGAGTGATCAGCATAGAGAACAGGGTTGCTTTTGGCTGGCAAGAAATGCCTCAGAATAGGTTAAAAGCGAAATGTTATGACCAGGCAGATGAAGACAAGATTGTGTTTCAGAGTAGGTCCATGGAGATGGAATCCAGTGGATTCAAGTGTTCTATGTTTCTTAGTTTTTCTACTTTCAAGTATGCAGGGGGTTGTAGTGCTTTTTCGACCATATTAAAACAAGTCAGCATTGTTTTTGATATTTCAGTGGATACTCAATTGGGTGGCCCTAGTTCGTCTAAGAAATATCAGATGGTGGGTGTTTCATCGTTCCAGGTTTCTAGCAGAGAAAATGAAATGATAGGTAGGATCCTGGGTACTCTCGTCAACTGCAAAACCTGGGGTTTTTCGTCTGGGATCAGTTTACCGAGCTAGGAGAGGTTTTCAGGTGATCGTGACCCTCACAAGCAAGAAATGGTTTTGCCAAATTTGGAGCGATTCCATACAGAGGGCTACACATGGTGGTGGGGCCAGCTAAAATACTGCCCTCATCGCACACTAATGTTCAGTGAACTTAGTCGGAGTGAAATTATCCTCAACCGTCGGATCACGTGGAGCATTTCTACAGCAGGGATTGATCATGCAAGTTATCAGTCTAGTTGGTAGGAAGTGCTAATGTTCAATGATATTAGGTGGTGCGAAATGATCCTCAACCATTGGATCAGGTGAGGCGATTCGATGACCGAGATTGATCAGGCTGTTCATCGGTGTAGATTGGCGATATTTCCAGCAACGACTATCTCCCTTCAAACAACTTTCTATATGGAAAACAAGGTTCTTAGCAGTTTCCCAGGTGATCAAATCGTTCCTGAGTGGTAAATGGTATTGGGTTTTTGGTAGTGATCCCATTAGGCTTCTTACACGTGGTAGGGGGGTGGTGTGGAATACCGCCCCCCATCGCTCACTAACGTTAGGTTAGCTTAGCTAGGTGATATTGCTCATAGTCATTGGATCTAGCCGTCTGGATCTACAGTCAAAAACGGTCATGTTGTTTTAGTGGGGCCAGGTCTTTTTCTCCACGAGTCTTATTGGAGCACTTTTTTCCTCAACCAGTGGTTGATGCGGAAGTATGGTTGATGGCGACTGTTGTTGATTTTCTGGGCAGTGGAGGTGGAAGGCACCGAAGTTTTCTACGTGGTTGGAGAACCTTTTAGTCCAAATTTTTGTGTAATTTGAGAGTTTGATAGTAACTGTTGTAGGGGGGGCCATGTCTATGGTAGGATGACCTTTATTTCTCCTGAGTCCATGAAGATGGATGGTTTTTTGTATATTTTGTAACATTATTTTTATTTTAATGAAATAGAAGGATCGTCTCTTGCTTCAGCAAAAATGAATGCTCTCATAAGTAATAGAAAATAAAATGGACTAAAAGCATATTCAAGAAAAATATTTAAGGATCTCACTATTATTGATTCACCCCCCTCTCAATAATTCCTTATTCCAAAAATTTTTAAAATTAAGTACAACATAAATGAAATTAATATATAGTCTGTGATTATTTTAAATTAATAATAATATAATTTTGCAGGAATTGATGAATTTTATAAGTGTTTGTATGACATAACCTTGGAAATATTTGGGGCGACCATTCGAACAAACTGGAAATCCCAAAGTTCCAAGTTAAAAGATGAACTTATTAACATGATGGTTTTTCTGTTCAATGATGGTACCTTCAACAAATCTGAAGTTACCTGAAAGGCAAGCCTACATTTAAAATATTTGCGGGACCAGTATAGGTCTCAATTGGAAAGAGTCAGGTCACATGAGTGCCACCATAAATTCTAGAGATGGAGTGGAGAGAGATTATGTCAAATGCACATGAGAAGGCACTATGAAGGGAAGACTCCACCTAGACCAAGAAGGTATGAGGAACTTTTAATAATGTAATTATGATGCTTTATCATCATTGTGAAATATAATTAAGTTTTTCAATGTTTTAAATATAGGCTCCCAAATACTTCCAAATCCACAATGGCTAGAATAGCCAAACGTGGGAAGTATCATCTTCATCTGGGTGGTTACTCAAAACTAGCCACAAAAATTGTAAGTATATAAAAAATAATTTGCATCCAAATTATAAATTGTTAACAATTTTAATTTAATATCATAAAAGAAGAAAAATTTATGTTCTAGTGCAAAATTACAAGGGTCACAATTCAAAGAGGCTCCCATGGAGGAAGACCTAGAGCTTTCTTTCAAGTATAATTGTCAAGTCATTATTGAATGGAGGAAAATATTGGCATCTTCATAGTCGTCCACCACCCAACCTAACACTCAAGCAAATAAAAGAAATGAATAAAATTTATAAATCATTATTTGTAAAATCTATTGGTTATTATTTTTGGCCATAAAGTAATGTGCTTGATTGTGAAAAGAAGGCAAGCAATGTAGATACAACATATGAGCCTACTAACAGTGGAGTGCCTGATATTGAGACTGATGTTCAACTCGGTACTAGAGGTATTTCATGTGTTATAAAAAAATTGTAGTATAGAATACAATTAAAAATATTTAAATGCAAATGGTGTATTAATTACAACCTTTATTGTTTATACACCAGATCATGTACATGATGTGTCCATAGAAGAGGAGGAACATATAGCCACATCCAAAAATATTATGCTTCCCTCCACTACCGAAGCAGGTAAAGAGCACTCTACTACACTTTTTATTAATAAAACATTTGTAATAATAATAACTATAAATATGAATTTAACATTTCTTTCTTATTGCAGTTGTTGCTTAGCCCCACTTGCAGTAGCATAGTCATAGGAGAAGGTAAGAAGCAAGACATATTACACTAGATACTACAACAACTAAAGGGGGACAAGATCAAGACATCCTTGCTAAATACATATTAAAAAAGAGAAAGAAACTTGATAAAAAATGACTGCGCTTGTTTATTTAGAGCCTTTTTTTTAATACCACATTTTTTATTGAGAGGTTGAATGCCTCATGGCATGTGCACATGTAACTTTAGACTATCTTAATAAAAAGTTATAATTTTTCTGTTGCAAAAAAAAAAAGAGAATGCTTTTATTTTATATTATGTAAACATATTTTTTGTGATAAAAGTTATTGAGATAAAATATTTTGTGGATGTACAAATGAATGAATGACACACTTAAAGGCATCATATATTTGTGATCTTTCTTCATCCAACTCTAGTTTGAGGTCATGATTAAATTATAATGCAAGAAATAGTTTATAAAGGCTCAACCAAAATCCATGTAGATTGAATAAGGGAAAAAATCTAGAAGGCACATTCTAATATTTTATCTCATATAAACTTTGTTGATTTTAAACATCTTTGTATATACTTATAAACATTTGCCTAGTGAATTATTTGTGTAACTCCAAATCTGAGTTTGTGGACTAATGGATTATTATAGTACAATATACATGAACTTTAGGATTTTCCATCCACAATATTATGTTACAATACTTCTAACATTCTTGTTAATAAAATATTTGATGCCTTCCTTTCCTTGAATAATACCTTTCTTATCTTCTCCCTGAACTACTCCCTTAGTTGTGATGCCTCAATCAACCTTCCAAATGAATAGTTAAGGATTTAATCCTCTAAGTTTTGGTGATTAATTTTTTCATTTTCATGTGCCCCTTTCAATTACATAATGGTTTCAACTCATGTGATAATTAACTCAACTATCCATTTGAAATGATCATGATCTACGCAAGACATGCTTCTCATTGAAATATACCATTGACTCACTTAGTACTACTAACTAGACCTCCTAATGTAGAATTAATCCAAGTCAGTTCAATTAAAAATAATATTATAGCCCACTTACAAGTCACCACAAGATGGTTCTCAACAAAATGATGCCCAATCCAATTGATCTAACTCATTAAATTGGAATTTTTTATTGATCTAAAATGTTTCATGAAATTCAAATCTTTGAATTTTTATAGCTGAGGATGGTGGAATAAAATTACAAGTTACAATTATTTGATAAAAAGGGTGATAAGGGGAAGGAAACATCCTCAGAGCAGACCATAGTTATTGTTGAGGAAGTGCTTAGTGAAGTGCTAAATGATCCTGATTGGTTTGATGTTGATAAAGTGTACATATCTCTTGACCCAATCATAACATTCAATAAGCTTGTGGTGTTAGAATGAATGAATAACTTAATCGTTTGATTCACATTAGAAATAAAATTTATGATATTTAAAATAGGATCAATATGATCAACCAACATCTTTAGAGATATCAGGTAATAACCCTATTTTAAAGTATTTTTTTATGTCATAAGTTCAAATAGGAATTTTTATTATTATTATTATTATTATTATATTTATTTTATTTTATTATTTTATTTATTAACTTTTACATTGTCTAATACAAAATTCTTTCTTATAATAGGATTTTTGGCAAAGATACACCAACAACATTTTACAACACCAAAAGGAAAGCAGAAGAGGATCACAGGGAAGCCATTCCAATAGTGTTGACTAGTGCACTAGGTAAAGAAAACTCTAACGTTATTTTTATTAATGAATAATAACAAAAAAATCAATATAACATTTCTTTCTTGTTACAGTTGATGATCCACCCCTCTTGCAATAGCCTCAACAATGTCATGAGTACATGACCAGCCATCAAAAATAAAGAAAAATAAAAATAAATGATTTTACTAGTTATATCGTTAAAAACCTTGTGTACCATATTATGAAAACATATTTTTGATGATAATTTCTTTTTGAGATGAAGTATTGTGTGTCTATGATTATTGAATTAATAAATAAATGTTATATGTTAATGAATAATTGTTTTATATCTCGTTACATGCTCATAATATCGATGTCTTGATGCACAGGTGTAGAGTATGGCTTTTTGAATTCTTTCAACAAGACTTAAGCTCTGAACGAGGTCATCAATACCATCGATCTTGTATCTCTTTTATGTATAGGTGTATCCTCTTTCAATAGTGCTTTCGGATCCCTTTGAAAAGGTTAAAATGGAAAACCTTTTAGGGTGCCAAAATAGACTCATGCACATCCCTTTCAACTTGAGACTATGATCACTCAAAACTTGTCTAGAATGAAGGCTTGACATACAAATTTTGAATACTTTAAATCTTGTAAAATTACCTCATAAATTCACTTACTTAATCAATATGCTTGGAATTTATTAAGCTCGTCAAATAGATTTTCGGTCCGTCAAGATCAAAGTCCTTAAGCTCTCACTCTTCTTGAGTAAATATGAGGTTATGTAACAGAGAATAAGGCTAGTAGAATGGGCCCAAAACTTTTCTTTCTTGTTTGATAGGTTTAGTCCAGGGAGAGAAGGTCTTCTAACTATTCATTCATCAAGAAAAGTGCTTATATCCCTCCAAAACCCCTTTCTCCTTTCTGTGTATACTATCGACCTTATCTCTGCAATTAGGGCTAGTAATTATGCCCTTATTTGTTTTCTTATTGCCTTCACAAATCCGGACTAAGGAATTTTCTCTTCTTGAGATGAGATGGTGCCAAGTTGATTTTGTTTTCTGCCCTCACTTCAAAACCTGACACTACTATCATGTTGATAAATCTAGGGCACGGAGTTAGTTTAAATATCAACCAAATTTCTCTTTAATATTTGACACTTTCTTGATATTCAGATCCTTCCATGGCTTTCATTATAGATCAATGTGATGGGTCATTCATAGATTTATAGCCTAATACAATCATCACATATTCATAGTTGATCCATCTTGGCTAGCATAGATAGGTCGGTAGATGATCACTTTGGTCCATATATATAGAGATACAAGTAGGGTTAGGCTATATACTAGGGACATGTTATCCCACCTGGGCTTGATAACCCCTGTTCACTAACCTCAAATACAAGGAGGGTGTAGAATACCATATATGATAAATTTGTGGTATAGGTCAATTAAATCCATTATGAACACCAAGAGCCTATAATGATATTCACATGTTGAACTAAGCCTTTACACAATTTGTGCCCATGATAAGTCAACCATATACTACTTTTTATCCCTATCCCTCTCCACCATACACTACCACACTGCTAATTTAGGTGCTAGGTACTCCTGCTTCAATTCCTAATCACAACAATTTGTGATTATGATGACAATTTAAGTACATATGTGTGTAATTTCCATGATGGGGTGTATTAATTTTCCTCCCCAAATTTCCCGTCAATGATTATAGCCTTAAATGGGCTAATGCTAATCTATCTCATTATTTAAAATGACCCGGTAGATGAAAATTTACAATTTTTGCAATCATCACTTCACACTATCTCATGGATGACCCTTTCTACAGATTATATGTATGAATTTATGGAAGGCCATCCCTTATATCTATCCTATTATTTATTGTGATAGCAAGTGAATAAAGGAAAATTGATGGATCTTTGTTGACAAGATCTACTAATAAATTGCACTTTGTTCACATGTTCTCGTAATCAATCATAGCTTAGGTAGAGGGGATGGCCTGCCAAAAATTCATGCATAAAATTTGTACAAGGGGTCATCTATGAGATAGTGTGAAGTGATGATGACAGAAATGGTAAATTTCCATATGTCGAGTCATTTTGAGATGGTAATGATAGACCAATGCTATCCCATTCAAGGTTATAATCATTGATGGGCAATGTACGGAAGACAATTCATACATCTTATAGTGGAAATTACACTCATATTTACTTAAATTGTCATCATAATCACAAACTATTGTGAATTGACAACTAATATATGTTAGAATTTTGTTAGACTAATATAGATTAGAAAATGAAACCAATATATAGATTAGTTACAATAAATATAGTAGAAAATATAGGATCCAATCCAACAGCGTCAACTAGTGCACGAGGTAAAGAAAACTATAATACTATTTTTATTAATGAATAATAATAAAAATATCAATTTAACATTTCTTTCTTGTTACA
>APFE031082675.1:0-10228 GCA_000404065.3 Pinus taeda | reverse complement strand
GGGGGGGGGGGGTGAATTTACAGATGGCTTTTATTATTCCAAGAGTACGATTTTGAATTTTTTGTGAAGCTTGGACGATTGAATGCGGGACCAAATCACCTATCGCACATCGAGACGGGGGAGGAACCTACTAGTTTGGAGGAAGGATTACCTGACGCGTGACTCTTTATTGTGCGTATAGAGGATGGACATTTTGAAGATATAATACACTTTCTAGCAACTAGAACTATGTTAGAAAGATACTCTGTCCAGTAGAAGAAGGAATTAGTGGTACGTGGGGAATATTTCTCTGTCATTGCTAGGCATCTATACAAGATGGGAAACGATGAAATACTGTAACGATATGTACTTGAGTTTGAATGAAGCAACATACTCGCATATGCTCATGGGGGCATCATTGGAGGACATTATGCAGGAAGAGCAACCGCGCAGAAGATTCTATGTGCCGAGTTGTGGTCGCCAACCCTTCATTAGGATTTAAAAGCATATTGCAAGGCATGTGATGTATGTCAAAGAACAGTCAAATCATCATGGAGGGATGAAATGCCTTTGAATCCACAAATGGCATTGAAACCTTTCAAAAAATGGGCAATAGATTTTGCATGACCCATTAAACTTCAAGGAAAGACAGGCATGAGGTATATTATCACTGCGACGGAGTATTTGACTCATGGGCAGAAGCACAGCCCGTGAAGGATTGCATGGGCGTGACTGCCGCGAAGTTTCTATTTGAACATGTATTGATGCGATTTGGATGCCAAAAGATATTGAAGAGTGATCGCGGTACACACTTCCTGAACAAGATGATAAGTGCAGTAACGAAGGAATTTCAGATGTATCATCAAAAGAGCACACCTTATCACCCACAGGCTAACGAGATAGTGGAGGCATTCAACAAAGCACATGAAAATGCACTGACCAAGGTATGCAATGCACAACGAAGTGATTGGGATCTACGCATACCTACAGTGTTATGGGCTTATTGGACGACATTCAAGAAACTGACGGGACAGACACCTTTTAGGCTTGTCTATGGAGTGGAAGTCGTAATGCCTATGGAATACATCATGCCTAGTCTACGCATAGAAGCGCTCACAAGTATGATGGATCGCGGAGCCCTAGAGGAGAGGCTCGCGTAGTTGGATGAGTTTAAAGAAGAATGATTTTTGGTTGGATTTCACCAATAGGTCCAAAAGCAGCGTGAAAATGCATGGCACAATTGACACATCAAGCTACGCACGTTCAAGGTAAATGATCTGGTGTTGTTGTATGATAGTAAGTTTGATAAATTCCCAGAGAAGTTTAGGATGCACTGGTTAGGGCCATATATTATTAAGGAGATTACCAACGGAGGTGCGATATAGCTAGTAAAGTTAAATGGAGAACCCTTCCTAGGAAAGGTGAATGGCAGTTGCTTGAAGCCATACACCAGTGATTCAGCAATGTGACTATATGGAAATAGCACAGTCTTAGCACTTCAGGCAACTGAAAGGAAGCATGGGACTATAAACTACTATGCCTGGGAACTGTGCAATGTCAAGATTGTGTGCAGTAGCGAAGTGTCACAAGGTTCGCGACAACATGAAGATAGTTGCGCTGGCGCGCAGGTCTGCCGGAAAGTGACCATTAAAGTCACTATTAATGATTTGATGCTTCGTTTGAGGCCAAATGGAGTGGGCAACAGGCATTTAAGGTGAACTTTATGGGTTATATTCTTGAAAATCTTCTACCAATATAGCATGAATGGACCGAATGTGGGGGGACGATCGAATTCAAATTCAAAAGGTGCTATATATTACAAGTGGTTGTCCAGCAAAAAACACTTGGAAATTTGAGAACTAAGTTGTTGTGCACTCGAGTATTCATAAACCGAGACTAATTCGAGACTCTGAAAGTGAATTTATTGTTTAAGCAACTACCAAAGACACTGAAAGAACTATGGAGTAGCGCTATGTCAGCACCCGAAGAAGCCATGGACACAAGAGTAGCGACTGCCGAGGAAGCCGCGCATGAAATTATAGAAGTGGAAGCCCTAGAGATCATCAAAATAATCGTTGAGGTCACTAAATCACTGCGAACACCGAGACCCACGAAGGACAAGCAGGCCATGATCCCGGTGTACATCTCACCCTTAAATCCACTAAGGACCAAACTCACCTTGTAGGAAAAGGGGAAGCCTATTAATCTGGAGGCCGACAAAGAGGAGTCTGAAGAAATCCTGGTGGATAAGGAGGATGCAGATCTAGAGATGGAAGTTGAAACCTAGGGTGTGGACCCTATTACCCGGTTACTCAAATATGTTCCTCCATGAAAGGGTAAAGCTAAGGTGCCAAAGGATATAGATGAGAGCAAGAGCTCTCTGCAAACTCTATTGCTCCTAGAGGATATTGTTTTTGAGGGAGCACACCTAGGACGGGTTCCCGTGTTGAAATTTGAATATTGGGACCTCACAGACCATGAGAAGTTCCCGCATTTAGTGACTTTGAAGCTAATGTGCCAAAATATGGATGTGATGGCTAGAATGATTGAGTTGGAGCTGCGCAAATGGATTAGAGGTGTCGAGAAAGCAGGGTTGCTAAACCTGCTTTGGGTGTCACATTACCACCACACCCTAGCGACCATTTTCATCATCAGGCAGTTGCTCTGCTTGGAGCATGATGGGTGCTTGTGGCTGGAGGAGCCCATCCCCATCATAGACCATCTGATTCACTGGATTACATGGCTACCTTGCTCAAGGGAGGATCCAACAAACATTTTAGAGGGAAAAGGAAAAGGTGGCGAGTTGGCCCTCATAGAGGCAATGAAAAAGAAGTTTAATTTGGAGAAGAAGAAGCGAGGGTATGCCATCTCCAACATCAAAAACCCTGTAGTCAAGGTCGTGACACAAATATTGGTAGGGAAGGTGATGCAGAAGTGTCGCACAGATGAGGTGCCCATGCTAGTGGTTGCACTAGCGGCGAAATGCGTAAAAGGGGTCCAGTTCAACTGGGCAAACTATCTATGTGGCGAGTTCCTTATGAACTGTCATGAGGCACAAGAGTAGAGAAAAATGTTTCATTATGCATGGCTCCTATTATCGATCATACTGGTGGCATGGGAGCTGCCCGAAGATAGCCAGTTCCCTTCAGTCACACCAAACCTTCCAAATGCAGTGAAGTACGCTTCACTATGGGCGACCAACGACGCAAAGAGGATAAAGGAGAGCAAGATATTTTGGATATTCATGGAGATGAATATCCGGATTGGGATCAATCGCAAGCTGCAGTTATCACCCATAGTCTACAACATTTTGCAGAGATTTGCAGAGTTCCAAACTGACTTCCACCATGTCTTCATCAGGGCATGGAAGGACCCTACGAAGATGCGGTATGATTTACCATACTTGGTGACTAATGATGTACTATTCACAGTCCTTGAGTCTTGGCAGCCGGAGTGGCATGCTCCAGCTGGCTCCACGATGGAAATGGAGAAGTCCACTGCACAGCGCAAGAAAGAAGATATAAAACTTTCGATGGTGCAGCTAGTGGAGAATCGCAGAAAGGAAGAAGCAGTAGCTAAGGCCCAGGTAGCGCACGACACTGCGAAGTTGGCGAAGCAACAGAAAACAGCAGAAGAAGAGCGCAAGGGGCAAAATTCCCCTTCGCCCAAACTAGAGACAAACACAGAACAAGGTGGCACAAACCTGCAGATAACATCCACCCAACTTAAGTGTCTGTGACCATGAGAGCAGACAGTGTTGCGAAAGGAAAAAAAGGCATCAAAGACTTCTTTCAACCCAATCACCCTCACTGAGGGGGATTTGCATGATATCAGCAAAACGGTGAGGGATGTCACCACGGAGGCCCCCTAGCAATTTGAGGAACAACAATAATTGGTATTGGGGGCTCTCAAGACAGAGTTGCAGGAGTTGCAAGTGCGCACTCCACAGGTTGGCATAGTGTCCACTAGCCTCGTACTCAGCACTTTAGCTGCCAAGGAAATGTTGTGCACAAGGGTGACCAACATGATAGTGCTACCAGATGGGGAACTTACTACAGAGAAGGAAGCCGACAGACCCACGGTGAACAGTTTGAAAGGGCTAGGGTTTAACATGGCTGCGCTCCCTCGGGAGACACTCTACCCCTTACAGGATGGAGTTACCACGGAACTTCAAGCCAGGGAGAGTCATCCACTACAAGTGATGAGCGAGTCAGGCCTGAAATGCAATGAGCTATTTGAGAAGAATCACCAGATTATGCAGGCAATAGAAGAAGCCTATCGAATGGTCCCGGAGTTGGACATTCAGATAGAAGAACGGGTGGAGGCACGCATCTGTAAATTGGCCACAGGGGTGTGAAACACTAGAGAAGAGATGGCCAGGGTTCATTTGGAGCTGAACCTGCAGATCATAGAGCTGCAGTTGAAGGCTCAGCCTTCAACTCCACTGGAAATCAGGGAACAACGAACCACTGTTGTTACAGCAGCAACATCGGTGGTTGACAGCACAGTGGCAGACTGCATGTAGCTGTTCGAGCAGGCATTCAATGTCCTAACCACCTTGTAGTAGGACCCAAATGTAGAGCACCTAGAGATAGAGGCATCTGAGCTACAACATAAGTACGACGAAGTAAAAGGGGCCGCGCAGACGATTTCCCTTACATAGAGGCTTGCAAGGATGCAGCAGGCAAAGGCACTCAAGGAACATGTGGATGTCGCTCGGAATAAGGAAGAAATCTTAAAAGCATGCCTATAGCCATGGATCGATGAAGTGTATATAATTACAACCTCCATTGAAGCAAAGCTCACACAACTGCAAGCAACTCAATAGAGGATTCAGGGCAGTAGTTCAATAATAGTGGTCACCAAACAGTGCGTCGAGGAAGTCTAGTAGGTAGTCGCTCAGTGCGCTACTGAAGTTGCAACGATCCAAACAGAGTTGGGAGGCCTTCACACTAAGATCTCCACACGTACAGAGTGACTCGAGGGTGAGTCACAATGTTTGTGTTGGGGGCTTGTTAGGTGCGGGATCCCCCAAGGGAAGTTGTGGGGCTTAGAGCCCATATTTTGGTCCAATTTTGAAATTCCAATGTAAAGACTCCACATTTTGTGGGTGCGGAGTGCATAGTTGTTAAAGAGTCATAGGGTTGTTCACCCTTATTTTGATAATGTAATTTTGACTATAAAATATCTACCCATGGTCCACGGACCATGAGATTGTATAAATAGAGCGAAGCTCTAAGTAGTCAAAGGCATCTAATATCAAAGGAAGAATCAATGAAAATGTATGCGAGATAGCTCTGAATTTTAAGTCTAAGTCTTGTGTAATAGCATAGGAAGAGGCTCGCAGCTGAGTGTGTACAGGCCTAGAAGACTGCAGCTGAGTGCTGCGAACCCTTGCAACTGAGTGTGCAAAGGCCTAGAAATCTGTAGCTGAGTACACGGACCCCTACAGCTGAGTGCGTAGGGAGAGTCGAGTCTGTAATCATCTAGAAGTATTAATAAAGAGAAGTTTCCTATAAATTTTGGGTCTTATTTCCTGTTTATGCATCTATTATATTGGGTATGAATTTCACTTCTAATGCTTATATGATGCACAAATGTGTATAATTGTATTGGTTAAGTGAACACAAGTAATAACACATGTTTACATGAAGCTAACTAAGATCTGATAATAAGATAAGTAAGATACTTAGCCTAGTTTGAGATACAATGCAGATCGCTACTCCAACAGCGTGAAAAGATTGTAGCCCATGGTTAGGGCTGTGCGGAAGCCGATTGTACCACTTCGCGAATGTACTGAAGGATAGAGTAGAGAGTGAAGCTACCTGTGTGAAGGTAGGAATAGTTGGAATAAACTGACATCATACCATCTCAAGGGTGTGGAAACTTGGTTCCAGCATCCCCCCATACTGCTTTGGGTGAGACTTTAGTCCACGCTCCACGGGCTGATGTGGAAAGGGCCAATACTGTAGGGATTTGTTTGGCTAAGTAACGTTGAACCTAGCTCAGACCCCCTTCAAGCCAACACAAAAAGAACTCATCGAAGTACTGCTCAACTTTAGTGCACAATGTGCTTGGCTACCGAGTGTGTGATTTAATTTTGTGGTGCATTTGATTTCAAGAAATTTTTTATTTCTACATTGCAAATCTTCCAAGACCATGGTGTTGAAAATGTATCAAGAAACTCTCAATTTTGATTTTTTCCTTAATCAAATTGAGTAAATTCGAAATACCATATCAACAGACAACTTGGAGGAGTTAACTGAGGTAACATGGCTCTTTTCACACAATTAAAAATAGTCAATTCGAGTTAATGAGTTGAATTTCAGTTTACTTGAGTTGATCTCTAAAAATAGGAGTCTAGATTAGTTAATTCAAGTTAGGAGCATGAAGTTCAGTTGTGTACACTGATTCCTAAATTTTAGGAGCCTAGGATGAGTTAATTTCAGTTGTAGCAATTTAATTAAGTTAAATTGAGTTATGGTGAGTTAAACTAATTTTAACTATTGGAGGAACTAGTGGGAGGTCAAGTTGTGGAAGTGTAAATTCAACCACGCTTAGTGATCATCCAAATAACTAATCAATTAGCCTAAATTACCTCATGCATGCAGAGAATTTGAGTTACCCAATTGAGATGGAGATTCCAAGGTTGTGTACTATCAGTTGTAGACTATTTCAAAGTCTACAGGTGGTGAATGCAATAAGAGGAAGGACCAAAAGGAATTGTGCAATTCACATGAGAAAATTTCCTAATTAATAGGGGCCAGGAACAACATAAGGAAAGGGGAACTTAGAGGGCTTGAAAATTGGCTAAGTTTTAGCCAGAGCTAGTCAGTCAAGTAGAGGGATAGATTATATACACTTTCAAGGTATGCTTAAGCTTGAGACAACATATGTATTTCATCACTATTCTATGATTAATGCAATATAGATACTAAGGGGTTTTGAGCAGTTTCTTCCCCTAGATAAATATATGTGCATGTGTGATTTTTCCTTTTGAATGTATATGATTTGTGTTCCATATGGTGAAGTAACTTCCACAGATTAGTAGACTAGATTCAAGTCTTTTGATTTAGTAAATTTCATGAGCAGTTTTGAATCTACACATTAATTTCTACATGGTATCAGAGGAGGATTCACAGTAAAGCATACATTTTGAAGTTGTTGTTGCAGGAGGATCATATTTGCAACATCAATTGTTCAAAGCTAGAAGTATGGATTTTTATGGACTAAGACTCTAGTATTCCCTTGAGGTAATATTTAAATATGTTTCTTGGAAGGACTCCATGGAGGCGAGGCTGAAAGATAATGGATTGAAGGAATTCATTGATAATGATATCCTGAAACCAACAACAATTGATGCTCGAGATCTAGAAAAATGGAAGAAGTGTGTAGCCAAGGTGAGGAGAAGCATATTGGAGGGAGTATGAGAGAATATTGTCTAAAATATCCATTGGAAAGAGACTATGTATGCAATGTGGCAAGCATTGACATATTTGTTCCAAAATAGTAGTGACCACATGAAGTTGGCACTCAGGGAAAAGCTTTGAAATATCAAAATGTAGAAGAATGAGACCATTCCATAGTACCTGAGTAGGTTCACATAATATTGTGATGAACTTGATAAAGTTGGTGTTACTATAGCAGAGGATGATTTGGTGATCCTATCCCTTCTATGACTTCCCAAGAGCTGGCACAAATACCAAGATTCAGTGAATGGGAGGGAGAAACTACCAAATTGGGAACTCCTATGGTCCAATTTGGTACAGGAGGAAATAAGGCAGAACACCAGAGATGAGACTTCATCCAAGGGAGAGGATGAAGAGAAATGTACCTTGATTGGAAAGGGAAATAAAGGGAAAGGGAAGAAATCCCAATCCAAAGTAGAATCTAGTCAAGGGAGCAAGAAGAAAGACTTGTCCAGAATCAAATGTTTTCACTGTCATGAATTCAGGCACTATGCCATGAAGTGTACACACAAGAAGACAAGCAAGAAGACCTCAGGAGGAGGAGCAGATGAAGATTTTGCTTCATGTTTTGAGATTATTTTACTATCATTGCATGAATGGCTAGAAAAATGATGGGAAATGTGTGGTACCTGGACAACGGTACCTCATTCCAAATGATGGGGAATAAAGATTTTTTCAGTGATTTGGAGGAGAAATATCTCCCAATGCACATCAATATGGGATATTATGGAAGGTACAACACAATTGAGATTGGTACAATCACCTTTCAGAGGGAGCCAAACTCCCCTTTCAAACTCAAGGATGTGATGTTTGTTCTAGTTCTAAAGAAGAATCTTGTCTCCGTTGCATTTTTGGAAGACTGTGGTTATGATGTGATCTTCAACAAAGGAAATGAATTCCTAAGACACATAGCCATGAGACAAGTGAAGAAGATTGGGTTTCGTGTGAAGAACCTATACAAGCTAGATGTGGAGGATTATGTTGCATTGAGAACAAAGGCAAAGAAGGTGTAGAGTCGGGATGTCAGTGAAATTTGGCATAGAAGACTTGGCCACCTGCATCATGGTGCTTTGAAAATAATGTAACATATTAACATAGGCCTCCCCAAAGGAGCACTAGAGCAGCATGACACATGCAAAGGGTGAACCTTGGGGAAGTACACAAAATCCACCTTCCATGATCGGGACAGTAGATCACATGCAGTCCTTGAAAGGATCCACTCTCATTTTTACGTACCTTTCTCGATAGCCTCCACTTTCAAGCACAAATATTATGTCATATTTATTGATGAATTCTTGCGAAAGTGTTGGATCTTCTTCATGTGGAAGAAGGATGAGACTTTCTCCAAGTTCTTAGAGTTAAAATCACTGGTGGAGAAATAAATGTGAAAGAAGGTGAAGGCACTCAGGACTGATAATGGAGGTGAGTATGTGTCGAATGGGTTTAAAAATTTCTATGCAAAAGAAGGCACTTGACGAGAGTTGACAGGTGCCCACAAACCACAACAGAACGAGGTGGCTAAGAGGAGAAATCATAGCATTGTGGGAGTAGTGAGGGTGATTTTTCATGACCAAATCATACCTATGCACTTATGGGCTAAAGAATGCAACACAATAGTCTATTTTCATAATAAGAGACCTCATCAGATTCTTGGCATGATCACACCAGAGGAGTCTTTCTCGAGGAGGAAGTTAGATGTGTTTCACTTAAAGATTTTTGGAGCCTCTGTCTATTGCCATGTCTCCAAAGAATCAAGGAAGAATCTAGAGCCAAAAACATAGTTGGGAGTATTTTTTGGTTACACAGAAACTCCCCACAACTACCGTGTGTACTTGTCGTCTCTCAGAATGATAGTTGTGCAAAGGGATGTTAAATTTGATGAAGACAAAGCCATGTGGTTCTCTCTTGACAGGGAGATTTAGATCCCACCAGAGGTGGAGATTTTAGCTCCAAAGGAAGAGCCTCAAGATTTTTTGGAGCAGCCACAAGTTGAGGAGCATAGAGTGGAGACAACCACTCAAGAAAAACCTTCCAGAGAAGGTAGGAAGAGAACTAGCTAAGTTGAGATACTTGTGCAGGATGTGAGGGAGAATGTGGGTGCTCCTTCAAATTAGTGCATGCAAAGAAGGTCACCAGATCAGTACATTGGCTACATGGCTCTAATGACTGAGCTAGTAGAGATTGAGCGATCCTCTTTCAAGGAAGCAGTAGAGAAACCAATATGGGTTGATGCAATGGTCGAGAAGTATGAATCCATTGTAAAGAAAAGTGTTTGGAAAGTGGTCCCAAGACCAGCAAACAAACTAGTTGTAGGTTCAAGATGGATCTTCAAGGTGAAGCATGCAGCATAAGGAAGCATAGAAAAGTACAAGGCTAGATTTGTGGCTAATGGCTACTCTTAGGTTGAGGGGATTGACTGTGAGGATACCTTTCATACTATAGCAAGGTAATTATCCATCATATAAATATTTTCTTTCACTGTATAGATGGGGTGGAAGATCCAGTTAGGTCCCTATACTACTAGTGTAACCCCTTATTGTTATTAGTACAACCCCCTTATTATATTTTTGTGCTCCATATAAGCCCACTATTGTTATTATTGTGCCCTTACATTATTATTGTTATGTCGGCTCTGATTATATTATGACCCCTTAGACTCCTATATAGAAAGGAGGTCTTGTCTTTGTATCATCTAAGAATTATTCATTTGCGTAATGTAAAGGAGGTTTCCCCCTCAAATAGGCTTATTTCTAAGGCGTTGATCTATCTTTTCTATCTTT